>JBBPFP010000133.1:4881937-4893374 GCA_037974795.1 Kaempferia galanga | reverse complement strand
GGCCTGGAGTTGCCAGCATGAGGTCGTAGGATCGAAGGTCATCATCAGTTGTACACGGGACTAAAAATCCTGGTCTGCTAGCTTAAATTCCTGAGACCCCCAGTCCACTCATCCGTCCAGCTTAACCGTAGTTTACTCCCTCTGAAATCCTGTGGGTCAGGCTCCCTTTTGCCAGCAGGACTATGACAAAGAATGTAGACTAATTAAAATATTGTAAAAATAATGGGTTTAATTACCACCATGTTGGGAGAGGGAGAGGGATAGTGAACCAATTAATGTTTGGTGAAACAAACCCAAGGAGAAGCGTCTTGTTAGAATCTTCATCACGACGTGCGGTTGGCAGCATCCTCACTCATCATCATCCCCTTGAAGCTCTTGGCTAACCAAATTGCAGTTTCGCGAGGGGAAACCTTGTCCTTACCAAATGGCTTTAAGACTACAGCAAGCTCTTCCAGTCTTTTGTACTGCAGAAGATCCGCGGATAGTTCTAATAATCCTTCGAGAGCTTCTGCTCTCTGTCTGAAGGAGTTCACGTCCAGCGTTTCCTTGGCCGGAGCTTCCTCTTCCTTTGGAGCATGGCTGTGTTCCGATGAAGCAGATTGGTCCTCTGTGCGACTTGATTTTGCTGTTTGTGAGCTAATTGGCCTCTCCTTACTGCGGCTCTCTGAAGCATTTGCTGTATGAGTCATGGTTTCAACAAATCCAGAAGGATTCAGGCCAGTTGCGATGCTCCTCGTATCGACCTCATCTTGGACAACGCTAAGCAGCTTTCCCATGTCGATGCTCTGTGCATTCTTCTCCTTGTTGTCTAAGATAGATTGATCGCCACCAACTCGATAGCTGCTGTGTCTAATGACATGAATGACTTCATCAAATACTGGGGTTAGGTGAGGTGCAGTTGGTTTTTCCAGTGTCAGATTAATAGGGGCAGGGGCTGATCGAGTAATTTCCACAGGAGAGCTCTTAGGGGCTGCTGAACCAAATGGCACGATATCTGTCATCGTAGAAAGGAGCTCTCTAACTCTAAACTTGTCGACCCCAGTTCGCATGACAGTTTGATTTTGCTCGGGTTTAATTAACGAAACATCATCTTTGTAGACATCTTGTTCAGAGATGGAAAAGGTTTGCTCCAGTAATGAACCTGAACTCATTAGGTCATTGCTTGAAGTGCTGTTCTGCATGTCATCTGCACTGACTTAGAAATTTAAAGTAGGTTTGCTTTCTTGCCCAGAACTATCGGCTGACGAATAATCAAGTCTCACATTTGTACATGAAGATAATGACGACGCTGGCCTATCTGATTCAGAAATTTCAGGCAGAAACATATCCACAGCAAAATCTGGTGTTTTATCCTGGGAATATCTCTTCTGGTCCTCGAATATTGTATCGAGAGAATGTAGACTAGGAACGGGTGAAGCACATGATGGAAACAATTCATTCTGCACCTTATCAACTGCTACTCGAGATTCTTGACTTGGAACGGGTGGGGAACTTGATTTAACCAAATTGATCGCAATTGCACTTGAAGAAAGTAGACAATCATCCTCATTTTGGCTGTCAAGTTGCTTAGAGAAACATATATCCTCCTTTGGACAAATATCAGTGCCCCGATTTACTTTTGTAGGAGCACTTTTGATCCCACTAGTTTCAACTGAACAATGATTGTCAGCAACATCAAGTTTCTTGGAATGAAGGATATGCTTTTTTGCCACAATGGAAGGTGGAGTCGTTCGTTGCCTTGTCTTGGAAGGAATTTTATCTTCTGATATTTGTTTGACAGGAACGGGTGGTGAAACACCATCAATTTGGGCCTTGATCTTTGGAGTAGATTCAAGTTTCGGGAGCTGCAACGTTTAACAATGTGGGATGGTCTGTAAATGTATAAATAAATTAAAGACAGATAGTTGTTAGCTTACCTGCTGCTTAAACTTGTGTGAATTCTGGGATCCTTTTACTGAATCACCATTACGTTTGGCAGGTTCATCCGGTTGTCCTACATTAGATTTCGAAGTTGGATGGCCACTAACAGGTTCGGATACCCTGTTTGATCCATCTACATCAGTTTTACGGTTGGAAGGGTCTTGTGCAGAATCATCAATGATTTTCGTAGGCAAATCAGCGTGGCCTTCTGAATTGCACTGTGAAGTTGAACTGCTGCTTAGAGGCATGGATAACTTAGGTATTGCTTCTGGGTTAGTCTTGTGATCTGAAGCACCAATTTTAATACGTGTTGCTCTCATAGGGGATCTATTTTCTCTAACTTTCCCTTCCTCTTTTAGCACTGTCAGTATGCTATGCACCGGTTTTGACTGCTTAGCCACAACTTTGGGCTGGTGATCAACACGTATTAACTTTGACGAATCTTTCCTCTCTAGTACAGCTCTGGGGACATCATTCCTATGTAATGAATCAAGGGGAATGAACTTGTTAGAACCTATTTCATCAGTTGAACCATTGTCCCTTCCAACTTCGTTTTGATGGCAATTAACCTTTTGACCTGGAATATTGATATCCCCCGAGTGCAAATTGTCTTTGTCACTGCTGGAAAAACTACTGCTTTGACTTTCAGACATATTCGGAGTAATATGCGATGTGGACATGGGCTTCTCCCGCGACCGGCCTACACTTGGAGGAACAGGACATGGACGGTATTGGTTGACATATGGTTGTAAATAAGGGTGTTGGAGAATTTCAGATGCCTGCATCATTGAATTATAGCATTTTTAATGGTGATAAAAATAAATATAGGTGGAAATCATCAAGCACATCACACTGATAATAGGCTGTGAAATGGAGACGCTTCGGGGGCTTACAGTTGGTCGATTTTCTGGATTCTTCCTCAACATGCTTTTGATAATAGCTTTCCTGCATAAAAATACACGAGCTTCTGATGGCGGTTAACTCTCAATAAACAACAGAGTTATTAATGAAGAACATAATCACAAAAGATATATGCAAAACAGACACTTACAGCGAAGAAGAATAACAAGCAGGAACTGGACCTATGGATGACCGATTAATTTTACTTATCAAACCAGCCATATCCTGAAAAAAAAAAAAAATAAATAAATCAGATATATCAGGAACATAACGTTTGGAGACCCAGGTGAATAAATACCAGGTAATACTAATTTAGATATATACTTTCATACTTGGACAATTTGTGCTATTATTAGGCTGCAAACTGTGCTTAAGATCCCAATGCTTTAACTTCTAGTAGGTCTAATAACACAAGTGTATTAGAGTACAATGTAATGGCTAAGGAAACCCAGTAAAAAAACAAAAGTGTATTTGAAAATGTCGGGATGTCTGTAAAAGAACAAATAAAAAAAAGAATGGATCAGGAAACACAAAGCAGACAAGATTAGATCAAGTTTCCTATTTTTCTCCATACATTAGGATAGATCAAGTCTCCCCTTTTTCTTTTTCCCTTTTGTCTTTAATAAATCTTTTGTAAAATCAACTTTTTCTTGGCATGTAATTCTACTCTTCCAACCATCTATACCTAAAATTATCAGATTGCAACACAAACCTTACAAAGGTGCATCAAACTAAAAGAACTGCACTTTGCCAGTCTTCAGGAATTTTGAACACATTCCAACAACTAACACATACTTTTATAAAAGTAAAATGAGATGCCTAAAAGCCATTATACAAAATTGTTTTGAAGATTTTGAATGAATAAAAAAACTGCAGATCGCGCAATCCCACAATATGTTATTACTATTTGCAGCAAAGTTAATGAGTCATGCATCCGAATGCACAGATAAATGCAAATTTCTAGCTACCTGCAGTCCTGGATTTATAAATTCCAATTAACTTCTATAAGTCAGACTTACAAAAGCTTTAAATGCAGGTCGATGAGCAGCCATCTCATACACACAGCAACCTGATCAACAATTTCCAAATTAGTCATGTGCATACTCGACCAGAAAGCATTTGGAGTAGAAACATGAAGCAATCATACCCAAGGACCAGATATCCGACTTAAATCCATAAGGAATGTCTGTAAGGAGCTCTGGACACATATAATTGGGAGTTCCAACAACCTATGGAAAATACCGCTTATGAGTTCCATCAAAATTTACAAGCATCATATAACATAAACGATTGTGTTAGTTGGGAGAAAACGCATGCCCTCAAGATTCATATAGCAGAGATTATCATATGGCAAAACAAACTTCACCCACCATTGGTAGTACATCAAGAAGCATCAAAATCAATAATGTGAGTACACTTGTTACATATCATGTATATATTCTGCCAAAAGCAGATACAATCTGTGAAAATGAATTTACTAGCTCTTCGCCAATATAAGGGAGTGCTCAAGTTTCAAAATCACAAAAACGCACGTGTGACATTGGCTTTAGAATCAAGCTCAAGCATGTCATTCTCCCAAAACGATCTCATTGTGACCAAATTTGTTTGGAGAAAAAATATTAGTGTTATTAGTCAATTTTAATGACATCACTAAGCAACTCCAGGTCTTGCCAAAACCTGAGTAGCTTAGAACATGGAATAAGAGAAGACAAGAAAGGAGAGGTAATTCTTAAATTGACTATACTTTGCTATTAGGCCCTTACATTCAACGGTAAGTTAGCTTTGGCATACTAATTCTGTAAATTAATTTAACAATGTACCCATGTCACATTAAAGAGTTGCCTATTGAAGTAAAGGACATTCAAGGAATTAAGCACTTACAGAAGAAGCCAAATCATCGGCTTTTAGAGTTTTAGCTAGCCCAAAATCTCCTGCACAAGAAAGAAGACAAGGAAAAGTTTAAGTGCAAATAAAATAATTATTATAAAAAATTCTAAGCACGGTCAAGCTGCTAACCAAGGCGAACATCTTGATCCTTAGTGAGAAATGTATTTGAGCACTGCCACAGAGATGTGAGAAACATAAGGAAAAGAATCAGATAAGAATATAAACAACTGAGTGCCAAATGTCACCAACCTTGAGGTCTCGATGCAAAACAAAGTTTGAATGCAAGTATTCAACAGCTAACAGGAGTTGGACAAACCACTTCAGCAATTTCTGGTAGGAAGATAGCTTATCAGATTTCCACCTTTCCAAGAAATTTTTAGGCAGATAGAGAAAGATCTAAATGAATTTATTTTACCTCCTCTGGAAAATATGTTCCATTTGATCGTTTCATCAGCTCAGCCCTTTGACATTACACAGATTGAAGTCAAGCGAACCAGCAAATTTACATCAAACGTCCTTGGAAAAAAAAAGAGAGTAACTGTTGAAGGCTTACATGTCTCCTCCCTCACAGTATCCAGTGACAATACAAACATAGCAGCCCTATATTCACACTTATTGATTAGACAAACGAATCAAAAAACAACCTATGCATCGAGTGTTCTATATTACAGTTCGAGACCTTCTCTACCCAGGCTTCCTTGAACTCAACTATGTAAGGATGCTGGATACGTGCAATAAGAGCCATCTGCATAGGTCACCAGTCGAAGATTATAAGAAAGATTGACGCCTATAAATATAGAAGAAAGTAATGAGGCATCAACTCCACAGACCTCCTGGTGAGCAGATCGCCGGCAACGTTCAGTCTGTCTCGCTAGTCGGATTTTCTTTAGAACATATCTGAAAATTTAATTTAACAAAGTTAGAAATTGCCCATAGGACTCCAAACGAACCAATAGACCGGGAAAGCTAGCTGAACGTACTTCTGTTTTTCTTGCCTATGATTCACAAGAATCGCAGCCCCGAAGGCTCCGCGGCCAATCTGTTCCATTATCTCATACTTATCCATTCTCGACTCCATGGATCCAATCCCCAAATGGGACGATGGAGAAACTTACTCAGAAATCAACTACACAAATCTAATCCCAGCTCAAGCTCGAAGTGCTCTTACTCATAGATCATATAATCAGATCTCCTCAAACTCCTCCCGCCACATCGAATCGGGAACTAAAAAAACCCATTTAACTGCACTGAGATCCAGAGAAAGAAAAAAAAACCCAGAGTACTCAATCAATCCCACGGCGACGAACTCACCTGGAGAAATCGATCTGGATCGTCAAAAGGGGAATTCTCGTCCTCGCCATCGACCTCCAGATCTCCCGTTCCACAGACTGATGAATCTCTCCGTCCGCTAGCCAAGGGCGGGGCGAGTTCCGAAAGCGGGGAAGGACCCGATCGCGGCTCCCCCTGTGAGCTTCTCGACGGGGAGATGGAATGCAGTGTAGTTATCGCCTTCCACCGTCGCGGCCGTCGGCCGGCGAGTTGTTGCGGGTTCCTTTTCTTTTTGCCCTTTTTATTAAATAGTCGGACTGTATCGCTCCTCACTGCTGGCACTGCATCGATTTGAATAGAAATGGCAACAATTTAAAATGGAGATTTTGGTTGGAGGGGGGAGGAGCCATTTATAGCTGGAGCTTAACCATCGGATGTGGTTGGGTCGAGTTAAAAATGAAAAGGAAATGAAAATGAAAAAGAAAATGAAACTGAAATGAAGGCGAAACAACGCCGTGAGACAGAGAGCTGTCAGAAGACACACAGCAGCTCTTATTTACTGCTCTTCTCTGTGATCTGGCAGACAGCAAATTGAACCGGTACGATTTCTTCCCGTTGCCACGTCATTTAATTAAATCACGCAACCAGCTGGCTTGGCAGATGCTCTTTGTTTAGCCACGTGGCCAATTGAACCGGAATGCTTCATTGTCCGCTTGTTCATTTCTCGACCGGACGGTCCGTCGTTTGCCGACGCGCTGAGACAGGGAACGGGAGTTCCTTCCGTTATAAACGTTGAGGCCCCACCCCACCCCTTGACTCTTTTAACCGTCCAAAACTCGGGGAACGTGCGCCACCCTGAATCGTGATTGGTGCTGCTCTACCACGTGGAGGGCGTTGCATGAACACGGGCTCAGCGTGATCCGGCAGGCACAACGTCGTCAGGTGCGTGCTTCGGCGCAAGGTCAAACCTCAGCGGGTGCGATACAAGGTCAACGTCTATATTATGATGACTTGCTATTAAGTCTCTTATTTCTCTAGATGAAATTTTAATATCACTCGCCTTCGCTGGAAGCAATGGTCAAGCATCTTACAAAAAAGCCACGAGTGTGCTGATTGGGCTGTGGGATCCATTTGAAACACTAAACCGTTGAAATGTCTTGTCACTTTTCTTGACATGTTGCCAAATATTCTTCTATTACGCTGACTCAGATAGCAAAGACAGGTTTAAAAGTTGGCAGGTAGGCTACCAAATCTGGCCATTTTATCCATACGACAAGATCTTGTCCTCTGAAAATATTCTCACAAAATTTTAAGTTTGAAAGCTCGTGATAAAATGGTCCACCAAATACTGAATCATTTAGCCTGCACCTTGTCGTGGGGTTAGTGATGCTTGGTGTTAAAGTCATTAAGTAGGCCAGAGAATGAAGCCAAATTCAAATTTGCAAGAATAATGCTAAACGGGCGCTCAGAAATCAAACTGATCGACCAGGCACATGAACACATCAGCTCTTTATATATTCACACAAACTTGGGAACACAGTTATGATAACAAAAGTAAAGAAACTCAGCTCTCAAGCAAAGGAAATGATCATTGATCCAGCCACTACCTCGTCATGATTGTAAAGAAATTCTCTAGGCCTCGCAGGGATACTTCGCTTGCTGTGATCAAGGCTCGATGGAGTAGGGCTCGATCTGAGTGATCCATGTCAGTTGTTAGAATCAGGATTCAAATAATATGAGATACTAATATTATCAATGTAAAATGATATGGTTCTTACATATGAAGCAAGCATGTCTCCTTAAGATACAATCAAGTGAGGAGTATTACCATACCACCTCGAGCATGGAACAGATAGAAAATCAAAATTTGATGAGAAATTTGTTGTTTCATTTCTCTTCAGATGCGATAAGAACCAATCAAAAGAGAGAATTATGAAACAGAAACACTTTACCAGCATATTCTGGAGCTAAGTACCCAAACGTTCCGGCAAGTTTAGTTGCCAAAGAATTTTTTCCATCAGGAGCAAGTTTTGCAAGTCCAAAATCAGAAATTTTTGCTCTATATTGGATGATTTAATATCTCTGTGGAAGAAGCAATGGCTAGCAAAGTAATGAAGATAATCAATTCCTCTTGCAATATCCAAAGCAATGTTAAGCTTCTTCTTCCAAGACAAGGGTTCCACTTCGCTCTTTCCATTCGAAAAGATGCTTGCTCGGAGCCCCTTGAGGCATATACTCATACAATAGAAGTCTCTCACTGTCCTCCACAGAGAAGCCCAATATGGACACCAAATTACGGTGTCTCACCTTTGAGAGAGCAGCTATTTCTGCTTGGAACTCCACCAAAACTTTGTTATTTAGTACAACTGATTGCATTCTCTTAACTGCTACCATTGTTCCATCATGCAACTCTCCCTTGTAGACTACTCCAAGTCCTCCCTGACCAAGCACATTCTCTGGTGCAAAGTTTTCTGACACAGTGCGAAGAATCTGAGCTGATATTATTAAGTTCCTCGATTCAATCACATGTGTATCTGCCGTATCAGTGTAGTTTATACTATGAAGCTCACTAACAGCAGTGCTGTTGGAATTATTTTCAGGTTCAGAAGAGTTTTGGGGATGAACAAGTATGAAGCTTGGTACAGAAAAAATGGTTCTTCCCCTCCTTCCATCGCAGGATAAACGAAATGCCTAGTAACAGAACTGATACCACAACTATAACTGGAATTGTACTGACAGCAACGTTAGAGCTGGAAGTTGATGTTGGACTTGTATCGCTTGATGATAAGTTAGATGATGAGCTAGGCTGGTTTGATGGGTCACTGATATTATAAGACGAAGGAGAACTGCCATTGTTCAACAATGAATTACCATCAAGAATCACTACTTCCACACTGCTCGGAAACTGTGGAACCGGAGGCGAGATATTATTTGAAGAAAGATTCAGTAGTTTCAGAAACTTTAAGCCTGTCAGGTCCTCAGGGATTGGGCCACTGAGATTGTTACTTCTGAGCAAAATTCGAATAAGAGAGTCCAATTTTGCAAGAGAGGGGTTGATGGTGCCATGCAGATGATTGTTTGGCAGATTAATAACAGATGTGGTGCCATTACTCCGATCCATGTACCAACGCAAGAATCGTTTCCTTTCCAAGAATTCGCAAGTGTACTCACAATCCAATCCATTCTGCATCCAGAACTGAAGACAGAGAAGAGATAAACCCTAAAAACGATGATTTAGGAGAGTACCTGTACTCACAAAGCTTAATCTTCAAGGTGAAATAAAAAACTAGGAGGAAGCCAACTTAATTCTTGCAATTCAGAGCAAATATTGCGAGAAGAACGAACTCGCAGATGAGCATCAATGAGCATATTGGAAACTTTAAAGAAACTATTTAAAAAATGCTGAAAAATTTGCATAAAAAGTAAAAGAAAATCTATGAAAGAGAGAAGCGACTGCCCGCAAGATCGCAATCGCCACTTCGTGGGCAAAGGCGAAGGACTACATCGCGATTTGGCATCAACTGGCTTTCTCTTTGAGACCATCAAAAGTGAGGCAGCAGAAGGCATCTTCCCGAGCTACCAGACCCCAGAAGGAATCCAGTTTAGGAGTAAAAAAGACAGTGTCTTTATTGGATCCCGTATGCTCCAAAACATAATGCACTCAAAGATTTGATTTTTATCCCAGTTACAATCATCCCTTTTCGTTCTATCAGTCATACTTTAGTCCTATTTGTCAGTCGTCCACATTCTACGATAAGCACATTGTATATAATTCATGGAAGTAGATCTCAATCAATAAGCTTCGAATATATTTCCTGCCAATGGATGTCAATGTGCCTGACTTCCATACATTCATTAGCTAAAATTAAGACCACAACACCAACATAATGTGTGATGAACAGCAATTAGTTCCATGAATAAGTGTTACGCTCTGTATCTATATCGTTTCGATTTTATTGGATGTCTGTAGGAGACTACTCGATGTGTTCCATATGGTGATCACCAGAATGTTAGTTAGCACCAGCCTTAATCTTATCTTCCACCACCTGAACCTTTCCAGATGCAAGTCCTGCTGTGAGTTCTTCGACAGGAATCCTTACCACATCTACAGGGTTGCCGATGTCGGCAGCGCTAGCACAGTAAACTCCGACGGCAGTAACCGCCATTCCATACACATTAGTCGTGACGAGGTGGAGAGGCGTTGATAGGACGGCAGCAAGTGGTCCGCCTATTGCTGATATTGCCTGTCCACTTTGTCCCACAACTCCTCGCTCTGCCACAAGAAGGCCTGTCTTGCAATAGATGGCAAAATCCTCACAGTTGCTTTTGAACAAGCTGTAGCATCTGAAGCCATTGTTAAGTAGGTGGTTAGCTCGATGGATGACCATTTCATCTGGATCGGAACCCGCCAGAGTGCAGGTGCCACCCCGGGCTTTAGCAAGAAAGAGTGCAGGATTAATGCCATACGCAAAACGATATAGAACACCACCGGCAAGGAAACACTCAAGGCAAGAAGAGATCACTCCACGGGAATCGGACGATCGGTGGGCACACTTTGTGCAGGGTGCTAGGCTTCGTTTAGGCCCGGAACTAGTCAGAAAAACATCAAGAACAGTTCCAGTTCCCACCTCTTGGCCTCGACCTCTGGTGAAGTGGATGACCTTATCATCACCCACATATATGCCTGTTATTTAATTTAGTTAGCAATGGTAAATACACATTCCCAATGATATAATATCAATCATTGCAAATTAAAAAAAAAAAACAACATCGTTCAAATTGTAAATTGAATCATACACATACTTGGAAGGCTTTTAATGTACCATTCTAGCATAAGTAATTGCAGTAAGCATAAAATGTCATTTACGTGTTCATGAAAAAATATGGAGCAAGAAAGCAGTGTGTACAAATCCTAAGAACTTAAAGTTATTCTTCATCATCATAGTAACTGTCATGCCCCGGGCTACAGCTGCGGATGCCCGACAATATAATAAAAGAAAATGGGCATGTGTGTTGCCGGTATTGTGTGCCCCTTTTTTTATATACTTAACAGTAACAATTTAGGATCATAAAAAGAAAGAAAAAAGAGATGCATGAGAATAAGCAACAAACAGCAATGCATGTAAGAGTTTAGCTATTTCTTTTAACAGGCAAGACCTAGATACTAATAATACCACAAACATCTTTTGCTTAACTTATCCTGAAAAGGGTCAATACAGTTTTAAGGCAGGGTTTACTTGGCCGGAAACATAGACAGGGAAGATGGGAAAGGAAAGTAACAAATGCCTGAATCATGTTCCATGCACACCCCTCCTACTTTCTTTTCATCCATGTAAAAACTAGCATAAAAAAATAAAGTAAATCCACTACCTTAGCGGCCCCCTAATTCCAGCCTCACAGATATGGAGAGAGGTAAATTTAGGTACACAGGCATTAGGTGCATGGACACATGGTAAAAAAA
>JBBPFP010000133.1:4851654-4862162 GCA_037974795.1 Kaempferia galanga | reverse complement strand
ACTGTGGCCCCATAAGTAAATAAAAATTCTATTTCTCAAGAATTATTATTTCAAGAGTTTGATCTATGTTTTCATATATATATATATATATATTTTTGATGATGATTAATTAAAATATACGTTTTATTTATTGAGTAAATATTGCAATTTAGATTACAAGGATAACGTTGTGTTTACTGGATGATGAACTCCATAAAAGCTCCGCGCGTTATGATTCTAGCTAAATGAACACATTTTGTGTTTTTTCTACAATTAACATACTCTACTACAAAGAATTAGAATAAAGTGTGATTATTAAAATCGTGTTGGATCTTCTGTTTGATTAAATCAATTTTTTTTTTCTTTGACCAATTCAATTTTTTAAAGTAAGTTAGCACGTGGATTATGAATTATGTTTATTAAAAAATAATAATAAAAGAAGAGTTTATGAATGACAATTAAACTATCCGTTTAATTAAAATTTGACCAAATTTTGGTCGCCCTACTGTACTAATATTTAAAGGGCGTGTGATAAAAGATGATTTATTTATCTCAGCTTTTTTATTAATTTGTTCCTAGGTAAATAAAAAGAAGATAAATTAAAGATACTACTAATTAATAATATAAATGGTTAGATACCACTTGAGATCTTCTAATCCATAAAAATATGAACCACTCTTGATCCATATTTTGTTGATCATTGGATCACATCAGGAAGACATATTTTATAGGACCATTAGATCACATCAGAAAGACATTATTAATTCATTTCTGATGTGATTTAATGGTTCATACAAATATAGATCAGGAGTTATTCATAATTTTATGAATCAAAGGATCTCATCTCATCGGCTTACATACGTGCTCGGACGCGTAGTATTTAAGCACGGCACGTTCCACGGAATGTCTAATTGACCGGAGGTTAGTAAATTTATTATCAAACAAATAAGAGAACACTATAATAAAAATAAACTAAACTTGAAAATGAAGCATGTGAGGCGTACAAGAAAAGAGACCTAGCCCACCTCGTCTTTCTGGGTAAGAGAGGAATAAGTCACACCGACGGTCAAACCTATTTAAGATGATTTGATCCATGTATTGTTTGAATATCACGGGGGATTTGTGTATTGGTCCCTGATTTGATCTAATAATCCTCCTGATTTAGGAGGAAAAGGAGATCAGGGATTATGCATAAGGGGATCTACGCTCCTCGTGATGGGTCTATATCATATTTTTTATTTATTTAATTATTTTTAAATACATTTTTTTCTAATCCATGTTTTTTTTTATCTTCATAAAATCAACTTTCAAAATGTTTTATTTTTTAAATACATTTCCACGTATTGTTTTCAAAATGTTTTATTTTTTTACTTAATTAGATCATATCATGACAATTTGAGATTAATATTTATAAGGCACTTGGCGTGCAAGTTGCATCTCAAACGACCATAATCCAAAGGAACATATTGCCAGATCCAGGGCTTATTTTACGAAGCCTGAACTACAGAAAGATCTCAAAACTTTAACACTAAAATCCATACCCACAAACCCTTACTATAGCAATTGTGGAGATAAGATAAGCACGATAGTTGAAGCAACAAATCAGTGAAACTCATCTGGTTGGTGCAACATGAATAGAAAATCCACTTTACTATAATTTCTAGAGAAATGTAACTTCCGGTTCGATACCATATGGAAGCCAAAAAGATCTGGTACATGGAACTTTCATATTGCCGATACACCACCAGGCTTCACCTTTTCCCTCAAGAACTGTTGAATGTGTTCACGCTTCCAATTGTCAATTCTGTTTATTGATGGGAGATAAAGCAAATGAGTAACACATCACCACAGGAAAAAAAAAAGGATGCACAAGTACTAAACTGACCAGATTGATGTTTCTTTAAGAAAATAATATTGAACTTTTAGTTTACAAAGACATTAAATAGGCGCCGACTCCTTGGTATCGGGCAATCATACTATCGCCGACTCATTGGTAACTGGCTTTATATCAAAGATGGCAGGAATAGAAAAGAGATGATGTATGCCCACAGTCGTCTCACAAAAACAGCCTTTTCAGAACTTTTAACAGTAAGCATTAAAAGATATAATTGTCCATTCTATCTAAAATACCCTCGTGCGGGACATGCGGCTGTATAAACTGGCTAAAATTTTGCCATATTTGAAGTGATCTATTTATGTAAATATTGAAATGGTTTGTGTGACTTGATGACTGAGTTGGCCCAAACACTTCACTAGAGAAGTTTGTCTGGACAGTTGCAGATGCATTCTTAGAACCGAATGCATTAGAATTGCTCATTGAAATTTTATATAAGCATGACAAGTAAATATCCCGTGTGAAGAACCTAATATTGAATATAAATATTAAATAACAGTACTAGGTAAGTAAGAATGTTGTGTCTGAATCATGAACCGGTGGGTATCAAGTAACATCATTATACCAAGGGCAATGAGTGCCAAATCCCCACCGATATATGGCCGGGCAAAGATAAAACTGAACCAAATATGACAGTGCATGGGCATTAGAGATAAGATGTTACTAAGAAAGTATATCAAAGGTTTGCCTGAAACACTCTCTTTGCAGTTAAAAACAAAAGATTTTCAGAATAATAATGAAAGCTAGTAGATATCTCATATGACAGCATTGTGCAATATGATAGATCCATCGTTTTACTAGTGTATGAGACATGTCTCTCATGTAAGTGTAAAGCTTCTCATGGAATGAGATTTATCAGACTGACCTTATTATTTCCTTGTGATTACCATCACTGTCCAGCATGATAAGTTTTGGCGGGGATGCATAAGCATATTGCACTTTGACGTATGGGAATCTATCCTTTTCTTCTTCTATGAATGATACAACTTCAGGATAAAAAACCAGCTTCCTCATGCACACCTCCAAAATTGCACCAGAGAATGTAACCTGCACTCCAATTCTTTAGCAAAAACTTGAGTTTACAGAGAATCTTAATGAAATATGACTCAAGAAGAAAACCCTGCCCAAGCCATACAATTTCAAATATGATACTAAACCATGATATGCACCATATAAAAGCACCAGAAGTCACTATATTCTATTGAAAATTCCTCTTTTATTTGATGAATCATTTAAAACAATGTATGGAAATTCCTGAGGACGCACTTGAATGCTTTAGACAGGAATGAATTCGCATGGATGGAAATGCCAAAATTCTCTTTGTTATAGCATACTACAGCTTCTGCATCCACTGACTATTCAATCACTATCCTTTCTAAAATTCAAATTATGAGTTAACCTCCATCTTTTTTTCTGAAAAATGGGAAAAGAGAGCACCAGCTAGACCCACTTTTTACTAATCACTAACCAAACAATCCTTCTTCAACGTACGTAGTGGCGTATTGCAAGATCCACAAAACTTAAAATTCCCAAGTAATTTTTTACAGGACCAAAGGATTTCACATTGTACTAGTGGATCTATTAACATGTATCTAATGGCAGTGAAAAAAAATCCTGGCCAAAGAGACATTATGAACTCTGTACAAGCCTATCTAGTGTGAAACATCAAGAATTACAACTCCCAAGGGCTTCAAGCCTCTACATAAATCTTGAATCCACTTTCAATCATATAGACCATACATTTTAAGGCAAACTGAAACGAAAAAGATATGGTAAATTGTCAAGAGGGAAGTCAGCAAAAAACGTAAACAAGAAATCATACTTTAGTGGCACAATTTTTTTGAAAAATACATGAGCTATAGTGGTAGCCTAAGATTTACAAAAAATTTAACAAAAGGAGGTTTAATTTATACTTCATACCTTACTGATGGAATCATCAGAATCCTCTGAGCAACATTTACGGCAGTCAGACACCAATTCTGCAGTAAGAGGCAATTCACTTAGCATGCCATCTCAAAGCATTTGGCTTCATAAGAGTCATTTAGTCTTAAGTCGTTTAGCCTAGCTTTCTAAAAACGCACTTAATATCTCAGCTGTTTGTGTTTATCCAAGGACAGTAAATCAAGAACTTACAGCAAGTAAACCTTCCCAGTTAAAGCAAATCCCTCAAGCAATACTAAAATATGTAACAATCGAACCAAAAATGTGAAACATGGAATGAAAGCTGGAGACTTGAGCCCGCTGCGAACGAATGGAAACTGAAAACAACTTGAGGACTCCGATCCAACAATTTCGAAGTACAGAGCGGGATCAGAGGGATCAGAGTAACAGAAAGATGCAACTGGGTTCGACTCGATCTGTCCTCCAAGAGAAAGAGAGGAGAAAACGGGCGACGAATAGATCTAAAAGAATCAAATGTCTAGGGTTCAACCTTCGTCCTTGACGTACTCGGCAAGGGTGTTGCAATCGGAGCATAGGGCAAGGCCGGTGAATCCTAAGTCCTCGCACTCCTTGGCGCTTAGGCTCTCTCCGGTACCGAGAGCGTTGCCGGCGATCAAAAGGACGACGAGCGAACCAAGGGCGGCGGAGGTTTGAGTCCGCATGTTTCCTGCAAATGGAGGGGGATGACTTGCAACCGCAATTAAAACGGCAATTGTAACGGTGTTATATTGTTATAAAAAATTATAAATAAAGTATTTTTATATAATTTTTTATTATTATCAATTCTTATCGAAATCTCTTTAATATGAAATTCAATCTATTTTTTTTAAAAACCTCACTAATTAATTATTATAATAGTGTAGTTGTTAATTCATAGATATAATAATTAGTTAATGTTATAATAGTTTTATATTGAGTTTGATTAAGTTAAAATGATTTTAATTAATTTTATGCTCTGATTACGTATATAAAAAGAATTATATAAAAATAGTATATAGATTTTTTGATCAATTTAAATTTATTTTTTTATATTGTAACAGTTATTCCATAATTACTATACTA
This sequence comes from Kaempferia galanga, assembly GCA_037974795.1. Lineage (NCBI taxonomy): Eukaryota > Viridiplantae > Streptophyta > Magnoliopsida > Zingiberales > Zingiberaceae > Kaempferia > Kaempferia galanga. The sequence goes on along the minus strand of JBBPFP010000133.1, from coordinate 4,857,286 downwards.
CTGGAGTAAGAAAATCTTCAAGATGGAAAAAAACAAAACATGATGGTATTGTGATATTTATTCAATAATCCACTTGGCGGCCGGTCGATGAGGTTGGATCGACCACCTCTAGGATTAGTTAAACAGCTAGCCTACTTGACTATTGGAGACAAATGTATAACAGACAGTTAAACCCTTTCAAAGTTGCAACTAAGTTAACCACAGGATCTTGATGGGGAAAGAATATTGTTTTCTGTAAGAAAAAAACATAGAGAACCTTGGGGATTTGACATGGATCTAATTGTTGAGCTACCAAATCAAAACCAAGCATCGTCGTGCCACTTGTGGTTTCCTTGTTTCGCGTTGCTCGGTCACTGTATCTTTGAACTTGAAAATGAATGCTGTGCCTGGAGTCTAAACTGCCGAAGTCTTGTAGACTGCATCTATTAGCAGCACCGGGATCACGAAGCAATAGACAGGAGAATCGATAAAAGGATTCATATCATAAGCCCTCACCAAAGCTCTGCAATTCTGCAATTGAATTAAGAGGAGCAAACTGTGAGAATTATTTAGGAAAAAGATATTAATTGGATAGCAATAAGCACACTTGTTTTCCAAGCCAAGTTGTGGTTTAACCAGCTGCAGCCTCACGGGCTGAGACCAACTTAGATTTTCAGGTACTGATAGAACGATAAAACGAAAGAATGAGATAGATTTACCTTCAAGTGCTTCCATAAAATTAAAGCAGTGACCAGAAGAAGTAACTTTCTAGGCCACCTTCCATGCCATATTCGATGGGAATAACCAGAAGTCACATTCTTTGCTTGCCTGTTTTTATCTCTAGAGAAGTCATCATCCTTCTTGCCAGAGAGTGATAGGAAATACTTTCGATATGTTATTCTTTCTACAACCATTGCTCCGACAACCAAAATAGTTGGTAGAACAACAAAGCAAAGATGAGGCAGTACAACCACCATGATATCAGGTATCCCTACATAGTGGAGATTAGGATTTTTGTCGAAATTTGGAATAGACCAACCTTGGTAACTCATAGAAGCCTTAGTGTTAAGTTCGCCGAAAACATGTCCAAAGAACCAAGGGAAATACAACAGGTAGAGCAAATATAACAGGAGCCCCAACACTACTTCGGTCATCCTGGGGAACTCTTTCAAAGCCAATAATCCGGCATCAACTAGATGCTCCTTGATACTCGTTGCATTTGTTGGTCTAACATACTCATATGGGAATAGTTTATTACAGCATAGAAATAACACTTGTGGAACAAGAACTAACAAAAACATGAATGAGAGGACGGCCCAAAAAGCAGGATGGTAAATCAATGGCCATTGAATACCCATTACAAAGAATTCCTTCCAGGTCCAACTAACTTGTGCAGTGAGACCATTGATAGAGAACGGTCGCAGTTCACTGTAACTGGTTTTACCAAAATTGTCTAAAGCTTCTATTTGCAGCCAATAGCGGCTAGGAGATGGGTCTGCAAACGCTTTCCAGTTCCATGGAGCCACATAGAGATCACCTCTAGTTTCATTGTCCTCAATCCTTTCCATGGAAGAATCTAGCACTATATTAGGAGTTCCATAATGAGTGTCATATACCTTTACAGAAACCAACACGATCTTCTGTTTTGAAAAGACTAGAGTTCTCACCAACTCATAAGATGAGCCTCTCTCAGGTTGACATTTGAAATCATGGATTGATGAGATTCTTTGCATAAACCTTGAATCCAAAGGAAAAGTAGGCAATATAATGGTATCCTTAGATCCCAATCTGAAATCTATATCAACATATGAAACATGACCATGATCAATAGCCAGTACTCTCATAGTTCTACTCCAACGCCAGTCGCCCATCTCCCATTCCCAAAATTCATTGGGGGAAACGCTCTTGCTTGAACAATTTTGATTATCTTTGTTACTTGGAAATCCTTGATGAATGTTTAACTGAAAATAATTTACCAGATGGTCTAATTGATGATGGCGCTTCAAGTTCTTGCCAAATTTTGTATGAAGATGCCCACAAAGATAAACTGATAAAGAGTGCTTAAGAAATACATCTTTTAGACTCTTTCCTGTATCTGTTAGTGCTGAAAAAGACAAAGGGAAGTGCCCAAAAGAAACTTTTGTTGCTGATGATTCATCATCCCATTGTGAAAGTTTGAAATCTATCTCTGCAAGTAATTGGTCAGTTGGATGCCCAAACACATTTGTTGGGCCACGAAGGCTAGTTTCCATCGTGCTATCAAAGCCCACAAAAAGATGCCTCCATCTTCCATTCTACATTTGAATTAAAATTCAATCAAGTTGAAGTTTATAAAGAGACATGTGCAACATTACAACTCTATGACATGAAACACTTTCTGGACTATGACACTATCTGCATTTGAATGAATATAAAGGTTAAAAAATACAATATATTGAAGAAACTAGATATCTTACATCTTCCAAAACATAATGAATTTTTTCCAACAGTCTTGATTTCAGTGTTCTCATTAGTCATTTCTATAATAATGCCTACTGTATAGAAAGAATAACAGGAGTGTTCAAAAGTTTGCTCACAATCAAAAGGGGAAATGAGGAATCTAAGGTGAGCTATGACAATATTGGTTAACATATTAGCATCATTAAAATAAATAGGAACAGAGGTTTCCTAAAAGGCGATAACATGTGCTGGTGACCTAACCTGTAATGTAACGCTCTGGACATTTCCATTTCGCCCTGTTCTTGCATTTATACTGCACTTGTGATAGTAGTCATAAGCACCACCAGCTTTTGGTACACCAAAACAATCATGGTTTCCTCTAAGGTCATAGAAGATGTCCTTGTTAAGTCCACTTCTTTGAACAATATTATCAACAACATTCTGGTACTCTATCCACTCTACCTCATCAAGCTTCATGGTCAATAGATCTTTGCTCTTCCCATCTGGTAGACAAAGAGAAACAGATAAAACCTTCTAGTTAGTTGGAAAAAACACCATGTTTCAATGCTGAATCACTAATCTAGTTACTTGAATAAATGCAATTTATTACAGAGTAGAATTGTTTTTAAAAAGGAAATGATTCGCATTGTGCACAACAACAACCCAACCTAGTTGTTGTCAGCCCACCTTATAGGTAGATGGGACAAGGAGTTTATGTACCACTCAGTTTTCCCTAATTGCCTCATATAAAATCTAGTGAACATCTATACTTCAATCATGTTGATATTTTTAAATATTTATTGCCCTTCCTAAACCACCGTGTATGCTTCACTCAATTCTCCTCAATTACCCCACATCAAGTTTGGTAAGCATCAATACTTTAATCATTTGTCTTATATATTTAAATGTAGTTAATATTGCCCCACCCTAAATCCAACACTAGGTATTACGAGAAGGTAGGTACCTGCATTTTGGGGAACTATCTAAACCCCTAGCCATTTAAATTTTCAGTACTGCAAACCATTTAAATGTCCACTTTGGATGATAAAGGGCCCCCAAACCCGTGAGTACAAGATTTAAATGATAACATATGTGGATACGGTATCCACAGATTTAAGCAAATTCAAACTAGCTTTCAACGAGCAGGTACTGACAACTGCAGATACCCAGTAATTGGGTCTCATTTCCATCCCTACCCACCATGCTTCTTGACCTACCCTGCACTAGGCTTGGTATGCGGATTGGAAGGTAAAAAATAAATCTCTTTCCCCACCACTCTCAATCTTGTATGTGTCTTATTTTTTTGATAATCTAGGTGTCCGAGCTTCGCCCGACTAATCGTGGAGGCCGACCTCCGGAGTTTTCGTCCCTACTAGGATTGAAACTCTGGTCCTCTTATTTGTTCCCCTAAGTGTTTTACCACTGCACCACACCCATGGGCACAATCTTGTATGTGTCTTAGCTTATACAGATGTACTATAGAAAAGTAATTGCATTAATTTGAATGCTACAGTAATATAACTTTGCAAACGGTTCAATGGAAAAATAAAATTCTTGTAACCAATCTCAAATAGTAGAGGTAGACTCAAATTGACAATGATGGCGATGATGGAAAACAAGAAAGTTTATCTTGTTTGATTAGAACTTTGGATTGGCAACTTATATCTCTTCTATTATGTACAATCAAGTGATGAATTGCTACATTAAAGAGCTTAACTCAGACTTCGCATACTACCTGATCAAAATTGGTTAAGCCAACAAATAATGCTAGTGCATCACAAGGTTAGTTTAAGCTCTCCTATGTGGTAGCTAGGAATATCCAATAAATTAAACATAAAAAATTGGTAATCTAGGTGAAACCAAATCTTGAATTACAATTAGGATGTGGGTCTCAGCTATTTTGGTTAGCATCATGAAATTTATATGTTGTTGAGCTCTATGAAGAACAATATAGTGCTAGTAATAGTAAAATAGATCAGATCTTTTTTTAATTATCTCTTTAGTCACCTTTCACCCCCTTCTACCTTTAATTCAATTGATTTATAAGTCATCTTTATCAGGGTTATATCTAGTATCTTGCTAATAACAGTCTAAAATTTTAAAAAAGTGGGTTACATAAGAAAAGCTAAAACATGTTTGATACATAAATTTAAGAGTTGACTCAATTGAGTTATGATAGATACTTTACACCCTCTGCAGGATTCCTGGATTCGTAGTTCAGTTACATTGGCTTACCAAATACCAAAGACAGGAAAATGATCAGCATCTTAATGACAATGGAGTAGTCAAAACAAGTAGTTGTGGAGACAACCACAACCACAACAACCAAGACTTTACCCACTAAGTGAGGTTGGCTAAAGCAAGTAGTTGCGGAGACTGATCAGAAAATCTTGAGTGTGATACCCAGTTCAAATGGGCATTGCTGCGATAAATCTATTAAATTAGAACTGTATGTTGAAGAATTGACTTATAATCTGATAGTATATTGATCCTTCAAATTCATAGTTATAGATCACCAACCTAATCATTTAATCAAAACCAACCAAGCAACAGTTTTCTAGAAACAATGCCGCCTGATGCACCATCAAAACCCCGTTTTCATCAACTCGGAGAAAGAACAACACATTCACGAAGAAAAATCTGGGCTGCATTCAAGACAAATCTTTGAAAGGGGGAAAATACCGGTGAGGTCGCCGGTGATGAGGACGAGGGAGGGGTTAATCATGGAGAGGGCGGGGCCGACGTAGCGCTGTAGGTCATAGGCCCTTTCTGGGTGGTGGACGCTGAGGTGGAGATCGGAGAGCTGCACCACCCACACGACGGATTTGGGCCCTCCTTCCACCTCGATGACCCGCCCCCTTCCCGTCGGTGGTGAGTCTTCCCCGGTAATCAGGGGAAGCGTCGCCGCCGCTACGAGCAGGAGGAACGCCCACTGTAGCTCAGCCATGGAGGTGGGACGGAGGAGGAGCACAGCTTGAGGAGCGAGGAAACAGCGACGAAGTGTTTCGAGGGCAATGCCATAAAACGAGCACAGAGACTCGCGAGAGGTTCGTTTGGTCAACAATAAATAAAATAAAATTTCCAATCCAATCTAAATCTGATTAGATTCATCCAAATTAACATTCCTAAAAATGACGATGTAACCCGTGTTAAAAATTAAATCTAACCAACAATATTAATTTGATTTCGACTTAATTCAAATGCCATTTTAGCT
>JBBPFP010000133.1:4818908-4832352 GCA_037974795.1 Kaempferia galanga | reverse complement strand
GGAAGGGGGCAACGGGAAGTGTGTTTGACTTTTTTTTTTTTTTTTTTTTTTTTTTAATACTTAACAGCAATGGGTCGGGTTTGGGTCGGATCTCATATCCTCCATCCCCATCCCCATTCCCATTGGATTTTCAACTTTCATCCCCATACCTATCGGGGATCGAATATATTCATCCTCATACCCATACCCATATCGAATATCCTCTACACTAATTTTTTTTATTCCATCCAACAACCATTTTTCAACAAAAGCATTTTAGAATTAAACATCATATAACAAAAATTAAACATCTATAGTCTACTCCTAATTTAATTATATTCAAAAAAAATTATAGTAAACACCAACAAAAATAGTTAGTGGATTTTGAAATATATATATATAATCGAGTATTTGGGTCGGATATGGGTAGGATTCTACTAGACCCACCTCCATATCCGATGATTCTATTATTTAATCGACTTCAAAAAATCCTTTTATACCCTCCTCCTTTCGGTTCGGATATTAAAATCTCTGTCAGGTTCAGAGGAAATTGTCATCCTTAAATATTAGTATCTTATCTCATTGTCTAGAACAAGCTTTGCTGCAACTATCTAATTGAAAATTCCGTGAAAACTTGTTTAGATGTTGTGAAGCATCCATTGTATCCTTATAATTGAGACTCATTAATCTTCTAATCTCGATGGCCTTATTGGGCGGCTTAGGGAGGCCGCTGAGGTTGCGGATGCACCCTTGAAGGCCTTAGTCTATGTTGCATAGTATTTAGATGTATTCATCTCTTGGTCATAGCACAAGCTAGCATGCTAATCCTTTGGCAATGATTGACAAAGGTGGTCATCGATGTTCATCAAAGAAAGGGATTTAATGGTCTTCTACCATTTCTTCCTCCATCAATCCATCCAATTTGGCACAGATCAATTCAAATAGAAAAAGAAGGATAAGTGATCCCTCAGTTATTTCTCTTCACCCAACAACTATCTCTCTCCTTCCCTTCCCTTCTACTTTAGACTCTCTCCAAGTAAACACACACTTACCATCTCTTTACCACACAATTTCGCGCAAGAGTGGCTATATCAAAAGTCATGCAATTTCTTTCGGGGGAAAAATCCATCAAGGGTAAACATATAATCTTCATTCTCATATCTACTATAGAATACTTATATATTACTAAAGATATATTATCAGATCCTACCAAATAATTGGAGCTTATGGTTTGTTTTTGTTGTCGTATATCTTTATGCCACATGTAGTTCATAAAAGTTGAAGATTGAGAGTATCTTTATATGGATGACCGTATTGATCTCTGCTCTCTGAAAAGCCTTCCTAACACTTGTGTAGGTGTTTAGGTTCAGCCAGATATGTATTCATTACCAACGAAGAGAAAAGACATAGCTAATCAGTTCTCCAATTCCAAACAATAATTCTCCCGAATTAACTCAGCGTAGTGAGTTAGAGTGAAAAATAGACATGTTAAAAGAAGTAGCAAGTTAGAAAGAAAGTATGAAAGTCCACTCTCAATCGAAGTGATGTTTAACTATTATTATGCTTAAATACTAAATCTCCCTCCTGAAACTTAACAAGTAGCATCTAATTCTTATTTCCACTGTTGCAGGGTCGGTTTGTAAAGAGAAAAGATGGCAATGTGGACCACTCTTGATTCAAAGGAATGAAAGATAATCAAGTTGCAAGTTTTAGGTTCAGCTCTGCCATGTGTAAAGAATCAGCTTTGTACTGAAATGCTCCTGTTGCAGCAAACTAGATTAGAAAATCATAAACACTACGTGCTTTCAGGTAAAGACTTCATCAAAATATTAAGAGACCAGTGTCAACATTGTGTACCATTATCCTGTGACTACACTAAAAATTTGAGGTATTTCATTTCACTTCTCTTAATCACAAGTGTAAAGGAACCAAATTTATTGATCTTGCAACATTTGATAATTCTTCTCCACTCTAATTTTAAGATTTTGACTCTTTTATATGTACCAGTTTCACTAAGGATTTAAGGCAGGAGAAACCTGAACTTGGAGGTGGGTGATTGATTATTTGGTTGTTGAGGATGTAAGTGAACATGGAAAAATGCTTTAAATTATTAACATACTATTGTATTCTTAAATATATATTAAACTCTATTAAGAAATCGATTTTGAATTTCAACTCAGTCCAACAATCATCTAGTAAGCAAATTTGATTTGAATAAGTTTATTACAGATAGATATGGCCGCCCCAGTTTGGATGGTTGATTGAAACAAAAACTCTTGTTTAACCATCTAACCCCTATTTAAGTAGATTAATTATAAATAATGAGAACGGAAAAAGGTCATGGTTCAAGTCATCTGATGTGATTAGCGAAGAGAATGCAAATTTTACTAATTTAAAATTCCACTTTCAAAATAAATAAATATTTTTTCACTCTTTATAAATGGATCGCCTGTCATGCACGACCGCATTACAACACGATGCATGACTGCGAACCTAACTCAAAAGTCAAGCCGATAAGAAATTATTATATTTTGCCCCACAAAGTTTCTTTTATTTTTTAGTCTTAGATAGTTGTTTATTCGCAGGGCATAGTAGGATTAGGTTGTTTCTTTCCAAATTTTATAATTTGGAAACGTCACAATGGTGGCTTTCTTATTTTTGACAAAAGTTGGGTTTAAAAAAAAATTGACGGGTCGAACATTTTATTTTCTCTATATATAAAAAGAAAAGTCGTTAATCAAGAAGCCAAATGTAAGGCGAAGAACAGAGATTCCAAGCGGCGGCGTAAGGAAAAAAAAAAAATAATGGAAGATATAAAATACTGATCTCAAAGAGGTGCATGCTGCATTCATCATCAAGTAGGCAGCCGTGGCCCAGTGATGGAGATTTATATTAGCAGTCTTTTTTTTCCACTCTTCAAAATAAAAAATAAAATATAAAAAATAAAATTCTAGAATCCTTTCCAGTCAAAAATGCTTTTTCCAAAATTTCAATATGGAAATTGGCATATGTAGAAAATATAAAATGATTTGGAAAAGTAATATTCCATGGAATCTTTGTTTTGATGCTTCAATTAAAGGTGATGCATGACAACTGGAAAAGAAATTTGAAAATAATAATAATAATTATTGTACAAAGAAAAACGGGGTGCGCCCGTTGCCGTTTTGTAAATCAGCTTCTGGAAACTCGACGCGGTGGCAGATATCGTTATTTTATCGTATTCAGTGGGCATTTTACTAGATGCATAGGATCCGACGCCGGCGCATCCTTTAATGCTCATGGCGTTGACTTCTCCTGTTGTCTCATTCGTCCACCTCGAATGTTCCTCGTCTCTAATTGGCTCCTGTATCGGACAGGTTTAGATAAGGTAATCCTTAGGCACACCAGACCTGCACACAGTAAGATCGGCGGGGATTTCTAGGTGCGGGTGATCGAGGGGCGGACGGGTCATGAAACCCCGAAAGGCAACGGACGGTCCGTATCGATAGATCGGAATACGCACGCATCTTGACGCTATCCAACTTGTTTCGCAAGAAATGGAGGTAGCACACTTGGCGACGTCGACCTCGTCCTGTATATAATAAGCGAGGGAGCCCCCCCTTCTTCCAAGGTCGTCCTCCAAGTTTCTTCTCTCGCCTCAGGTGTTCCTCTCGTCTGCGATCGCAATGGGTGTGTTCTCGATCGCCTCCTTGGTTGTTTTCTTTTGTTCTTACTCATGCGGATCTTGACTATCTGTGTTTTCTTTTGTGATTTTGTTCTCCGATGCAGCTGGAAAGATTAAGATCGGGATCAACGGTCGGTTTGCAATCCTTGTTCGTTCAAATTTATTCATTTTCGGTTGAAGCGGGAAAACTTTGTACAAGCTTTGCGAGCGATTTCTGATCAGATATTGTGATCCTTGATAGGGTTCGGAAGGATCGGGAGGCTAGTTGCGAGAGTCGCTCTCCAGAGTGATGATGTTGAGCTAGTGGCTGTCAATGACCCCTTCATCACCACCGATTACATGGTAACGTTTTTGTCATAGTATTGCATTTCTATGATTTGTCAGATCTAGCGATATTTCGTCATTTGCGATCGTTTTTCTTTGTTCAATTGGATGGATCGACTGCATGTCTCGATGTTTTTTCTAGCGAGCTATGTGCGATTTGCCTACGTGGATCCGATCCACAATTTCGGTGCAAATTTGATGATGTGGTCCGGTATTCTTACTGGTTTAGAAGTTCTTTTATTTGTCTTTTTTCTTTTTTGGTTAGGTTTGTACCTCAACTACCATCCATATTCCTGTTTCTTCAAATGTTAGCTTTTGCATATACTCGTCCTATGTGTAATAGTAAATTATGATTAGTCTCTGGATACTGATCTAGCGTTTAAGCTTAATTTTTTTCTGTTTAGTTGCAGTGTTCAGTTGTTCTTCTGTCGTTGAATATGCAACTATCTTTTAATTCATTCAAGTGTAGTATTTTAACTTTTTTGATGCATCACAGACGTACATGTTTAAATATGATACCGTTCATGGATCATGGAAGCATCACGAGATCAAGGTCAAGGACTCCAAGACTCTTCTCTTCGGAGAGAAAGAGGTTACCATCTTTGGAATTAGGTAATCCAATTTTTTAATCTCATCGTGGTATTACCTGTTTTGCCTGAGATGTTTTGGTTATATATTTAACTTACTTTCATTTCAGAAACCCTGAAGAGATTCCGTGGGGCGAGACAGGTGCCGACTATGTTGTTGAATCCACTGGTGTTTTCACGGACAAGGACAAGGCCGCTGCTCACCTTAAGGTATCAATGATTTTTTTTCGTGTGGATTATCTTGTACGCTTGGTTGTTTCTACCTTCAAAATGCATATATTGGATTAAATTTTATTGGTATGCATGATTGTTAGTATCTACCATTTAACTATTAAGTTGTTTGCCATTGTTAAATCTATGGTGGTTTTGCTTTTGCATATTTGTGATTCACTATTTGTGAAAATGCAGCAACACAGCAATATAGTTAGATACTATGTTAGTGCAGCAAGGAAATATGATAACTATCATTGTGTTTTTTTGTCTGTATAATAATGATCATGTTTTTAAAAAAAAAAAAAAAAAAAAAATCATTACTAGATCTTTTGTATGAAACTGTCTTCAAGCGGTGTGACTGACAGGGTTTTCCTGTTTTATGATTTTCGTTTCTTGTACAGGGTGGTGCTAAAAAGGTCATCATTTCTGCTCCCAGCAAGGATGCACCTATGTTTGTTGTTGGCGTAAATGAAAAGGAGTACAAGCCTGATATTGATATTGTCTCCAATGCAAGCTGCACCACCAACTGTCTTGCTCCTTTGGCTAAGGTATCTGTAAAATGGGTTGTCTCATATTTTATCTTGTGTAATGTTAATTTATGATCTTATTTTTCTACTGTCCTAGGTAATCCATGATAAATTTGGAATAGTAGAGGGTTTGATGACTACGGTTCATGCCATCACTGGTAACCCTTCTTCGTCCTGCTTTAATGTGTTTTTATTTATTGTTCAAACTAATAAACATAAATTTGTAATGTGGGTTTTAATTTTTCCTTTTTCAGCCACTCAAAAGACGGTTGATGGACCCTCTAGCAAGGATTGGAGAGGTGGACGTGCTGCCAGCTTCAACATCATTCCAAGCAGTACCGGTGCTGCCAAGGTATTCAGTTCATTTGGTCTATGAGCCCTTTGTTTACATGCTAAACGTATAGCCAACTAGTTCAACCTTGGTTGAAGCATTAACCTGATATATACATCAATAGATATGTTTTACACGTATATTCAAATCTATGTAATATTGAGTAGAGCTGCCCTTTTTGATCGAATTCTTGATTCAATTTGTCAAACAATATTTAATGTAAAAGATGATCCATCTTTTTGAAATACTTCAATTTGTTTTCTTTATACCTTGGCCATGAATTCGAATAGTTCACCCTCACTGTACTGGCGTTAGAAAAACTAAATCAATCGGTGATATGCAGGCTGTGGGGAAAGTGCTTCCTGCTTTGAATGGAAAGTTAACTGGCATGTCATTCCGTGTTCCAACTGTTGATGTCTCTGTTGTGGATCTCACTGTTCGGCTAGAGAAAACAGCAACTTATGATGAGATCAAAGCTACTATTAAGTAAGAAATCCTGACATTTCTTAGACGACCGATTACTAGATCTGTTTTTTTATATATAGGGAGAGAAGCCATTAGAAAATTCATGTTTCATGCTATGTTAACCATTACTAGTAAACTACTCTACCTTCTAATTGTCCGGGAATATGCTTTTGGTAGTTAATCGTGAATTCTAATTTCTTGCACGACAGGGAGGAATCTGAAGGAAATCTCAAGGGCATCTTAGGATATGTGGACGAGGACTTGGTCTCCTCTGACTTCGTTGGCGACAGCAGGTATTTTCTTTGCTCAATCTCAGTTCATGCATCCTTTACTGATATTTACGAATTTGATATTAGTTTTGTAATCGTATGATTATTTGATTCATAAACTGGTATAGGTCGAGCATTTTTGATGCCAAGGCAGGAATTGCTCTGAATGGAAATTTTGTCAAGCTTGTATCCTGGTATGACAATGAGTGGGGCTACAGGTAATCAAATTGTCAAACTCTTGCGTTAATAACAATATTCCAACTAATATCTTGTTTAATTATGAGATCTTTAATTTGTAACTTGATTCTTATTTGCAGTTCACGTGTTGTCGATCTGATTCGCCACATGAACAAGTCCAAGTAAAATCCTTTGCGGTTCTGGTTGCCATTTCAAGTTCCCAACTTTGTGTTGTTCAGAATAATAAATTTGGCAATGTTGTTTTTTGTTAATTATTTGGGTAGACGCTGGTCTAGGCGTTGCATGCCTTTTCTTAATCTCGAGTTGTTAATTACTCGGCTTCATAAAAAAACGTGAAACTTCTAGCCTGTTTTGAGACTCTTCTAAGGCCGAATTTAATTTTTATGGTCTTTTCTTTCATAATGGTGTTGAGCCGGTAGAGATTATGTTTCTTACATGAGGGCAGCATACTTGCTGTTGAATTGTGACCAGTTGCAAGCATCTACCTCTATTTGCCCAGTTGCGAGCATCTTCCAATCCCCATACATCAATGTGCGTAGCTCAGCTTCGACATAAAGCCTCCGTTCCATTCCCCAACACCATCCCACAGGACTACCATCCGTGTTACACTTGCGAACGGTGTCAACGTTGTTTCGTGTTTGGTTTACACCGGATTGATCAAAAGTCCAACTGAGTTGTATAAGAAAAAAAGGACAGCGGACATAAAACAGGTCAAACGGAATATTGAGGTGCCGATGTGAGTATATCGGGGCAAGCTCAAGAGGGATTTAACTCGGCTACGCTCGACTCCCTCAGCTCCCCCATTGCGGAGGACGTGGAGGCCGCATGTTAAGCAGGGGATATGGAGCGACTAGTGTACTGATAAAGACACTTGGACCTATGTGGCAGGTCCCACTGCCTAACTTGGGTTTCATGCCTATGTCCTAGGAGATGGTATAAAAGAGAGTCCATTTCCATCGGTGTGCAAATAAGCAAGTATTATGCATCCAAAATTCTTACTTCCTAAGCTTCTCCATTTATTAGTCCATTTCTAATGTGAATCTAGGAGTGGTCGTGCCCAGATCCGTCTTGACCTTCATTTTAACCTCTTATTGAGTATTTCAGAGAATCCAAGAACTTCGCCATCGAACCATCCCTAAACTTCTTCACAACCATTGCTTTCAGATTACACATCCATCCGTGATTTCATGCAGGAACATTAATTCCATCTTTTGGTGACCTTCATCCTTCAGTACCTGTTTGATGTGCTTCCAATGTTTTATATTCTTGAATTAGCCATAGGACTATCAGCTCTGGCCTGTTCGGCCAGTGAAATTAGACAAATTGACTTTGCCAACCCCAAAGCAACAAGCACGTGGTAGCAAATAGACGCCCTAGGGCTACGATGGCAAACAGTGGGACCGACTCTTAGGTAATGAGAATTTGAATTTCACCCGTAGCATATTACATTTGGGCAGTTTAAATTACTTATGATGAGCTAGGTATTTGACTTATAAAAAAAAAAAAAACAAATATACGGCCAATCTACACATGATGAATATGATATAGAATATCAATATATAAGTTGCGATTGCAATACCAATATTTAGCAAATCTATATACGATAGCATGTGCATCATTGAAGTAATCCCCTAAATGTTTTGATATTTCCTTTCACTTAGGACTTTGTTTTTTTTTTAATTTAATCCTTTTTTAGTAAATGTCATCCCAAACAGGATCTTTTCTTTTTTTTTTTTATTTCTATTTTCTATAGAAGAAGACAACAGTAAGAGACGAAGAGCCTCCTACCCATCAACTGGCGTATTAAAATAAGTAGAAAGTGAGGAGAAGAAACTTACAATAAGAAACCGATCAATAAGCTGTATTGATGGATCGTTCATATCTAAGTGAAGGTTAATGTAAGGGATATTACAGATGAAAAGCAAAAAATTCTGTTATGATTTTTTTAATAGTACTTTATTAAGATTTTTTCATAATAAAATTTTATTATGATTTTTAATAACAGAATTTTGTTACAGTTTTCGGATCTATTTTAGCATGTTAGGATTTGGGTACTATTTATAGGGATTATTGTAAATTTATTAGTATCGTGGATCATTATGTGTTGATCGAATTCTAATAAAACTTTAGTTGTTTTATAGAGTAGGCATATCATCAAACCATGCTAACTCTTCTTCTTCCTCCACCTCTTCTTCTCCTTCCTCTTCTTCTTCTTTGCTCTTTTTTGTGTGTCTTTGTCTTATTGCTTCGTATGATCTCTTTCTCTTTCTCTTCTTCCACGTTAAAGGTTGAGAGGTGTTGCCCCCTCTCTTTACGCAATAAGCTGCTACCTTCTATAACCATGGTTTCATATATATATAAATATATATTCCTTAAAACTGCTTAATATATAGAATTAGTTTGCAGCTAATACAAAAAGTAGCAACTCATTTTCACACTAAATCACTGCTAAAATAAAATGTCTGTTAGTTGCAAATTGACGATAACACTTCAACTAGCGTGCATGGTGAAGATTCATCATCTGCCAATTAATCTTCCTGGGCCATCGACAGAAATCCAACTGTGTAAGGATCAGCTTTCTCACCTTCTTTGAAAATTATTTTGCTTCCCTGAGCTATACATTCCAAAACTCAATAGCTTGCCAAATGAGGAGCACCATCTGTTTTAGATGCAAATCTTATATATCCGTGAAGAAGAAATCAATTCAATCTTAATGTGCAGTTGCATGATCATAGATATCAATGATTATATATCATGTGTACTTAGTCATTTAAAACCTGAACTATATATAATTAATTTACGTTTAGGCATTAAGTTCAAAAAGTACTATTAAGTACTATTACATTAATCAGTCCTTCTCCAATATGATCCTCACATAAGTACAAGATTAGTTATATAGACAAGGATCAAGAGGAGATAACAAAATATATATATACATCCATCTTCTTCATCATCATTCTCATCAGCCTCTTTTTAGCTAAATGCTAGATGCTCCATTCATCTTCTCCATGCCATTCCTTCTTTTTAGCAATTTTGCAGCAGCGCTTCTACTGCTCAATGATCGCGGCTCCGCTGGTGGTCGGACCTTTACTCCTCGAATCATCTACAAATTGTCAATAATGCACAACATCGTCGATCGGTAATTAGTCTTGAGATATATAGTAATTGGGTCATGTTTGTATGAAGATGCATGGACTGAATTAATTTTTTGTCTGTGTGAATGAAGTTAATTCAGAGGTACTAAGAACATATATAACGGAGACAATGTGACTTACATATTTGCCGCACTTGACATCCGAGTAGATCACGATGAAGTCGCCTTCCTGCAAACCATTCGACCTCACAAAATCTCCTGAATTCCCTTCACCATTAGCTAGCGTATGATCATACCAAAAACGGAAATGGCACTTTAACTAATCATGATCGATCAATCACCTGTATTTTCCAAGAGATACATTCTGCTCTTGTTGTTTGGCCAGAATCTGCAGTTAACAAAGATAATTGATTGTTCAAAGTAAACTAAGCCCAGTTTTAATTAACATCATTAGGCTGCATATTGTAAATTAACTATATATATATGATCAATTATATATGTATGTACCTATATCGCATGTTCCAGACCTGTGATGTGCCGATATCTTCCATTGGAATGGAGATTCCATCCCTTGCATCTAGCTCAGGCAGGTGAATCTCTGCCTCCTTCTGTTCGACAATATGCATATATCAGATTCCAAATGGGTAATTAATTAATTAGTTAAAACTGATATGTAAAAGGATATCGATCATCATCAGCAATGTAGAACTAGCTCACTTTCGGCAGTACGATGCGGCCCAGACTGCCCACGTCGCTCTGCTTCAACACCTTCTGCAACAGAAATTTTAGGTTCTTCTCGCCCTTCCATCCCTGCCAAGTTCACCAAAACTCAATTTTTACTTGTTAAATTGCAATTTTTTTAAAAAAAAGTTTAATTTCATAACAATTTATGATCGAATTACGGAAATATCAACTAACCCGACGCTTCTGATCATGCTGATCGGACGATTTCTGCTGTAGTCGAGCTGCCGGCGGCGGTTGCATGCTTGTTGAAATCGGCGTTCCGTGGGCCGCCACGGCGGCAGCCGGCGTGCTGTTGCAAAAGGTCCAGTTCCTTCCATTTATAGAGTGAGTTGATCCGGTGCCTCCGACGTCTTGGTTTCCGGCGCCGACGAGCTGCTGTTGGTTATTATGATGGTTCCGGCGGGCGAAGCGGCGCTGTCGCGCCATCCTTTTTTTCCTCGCTTCCTTGGTGGCCGAAGACGCAACACCGACGCCGCCTAGCCTTTGTCCGGTGCCCCGGTGGTACATCGGATGGAGATGATTCACGAATCCACCGGAATACTGCGGGGGAACCACGGAAGGGAACGATGCGAACTGTGGCGGCAATGCTGGCCATGGCCCGGCGGCGGCGACGTCGAGGAAATCTATGGCCGGCGAAAACGGCAGCTGGCTGTTCACCACTACGCTGCCGTCGGGAGCAGCGGAGCAATGGCGATATCCACAAGGACCGGCTACCGACGCACTAGGATACGACATCTCATTGCCGTCGCCAACGGCGGCGAGCAAGGCCTGCTGCGGATTCGCGGCTCCCGGAATCCATGAGGCGCCGCCGCCGCCGCCGCCGATCTGCTGGTTAGGGTTTGGGTAAGAAACGACGGGGCGCTTGCGTTGGAGGTGGTTGTTCTGCACCCATGTGAGTATGAGGCGGAGAAGCTGGGTGCGGCCCTGCTGAGTCCGGCCGAGCCGCCGGGCGGCGCACTCAATGGTGGAGCGCTTGAGCCTGATGCTGCGGAGGTCCTCCGGCGAGATGGCGTCCCTGTTGTTCTTCAACCAGTCAAAGAATATCCTCGCCGGCTCTTGCTCTGAGTTACTATCACAACTACTCTGTTCCTTCCGCTCCGGCAACAGGACTCCTCCTTCATCTGGTCCATGCGTCGCCTCCGCCTCGTCGGCTCGGAGAAGAGAGGAGGGATCCCACAAGGGGCAGTCCACGTCGATCGACAGGTCGAAGAGATCGATATCCTCCTCTATGTGGAAGTCGTCGTCGTCGTCGCCTCCGCCGGATCGTTCGTGATCGACCACCGAGGATGAAGTCGCTACGGCGGCTTCCTCCGGCTGCGGATGGCCCAAGTCATCGAAGCCGACGCCTGCTCCATCGGCGACCAACAAGAAGGTCCAGGAGTCGGCGGAGGAAGAGGAGGAGGAGGAGGAGGAGGCGGCGGCCGCATGCAGGGTAGTGGAACCGGCGCCGGAGGAAGGAGAAGGGGAGGAAATGCACGGGACAGGGAAGGAGTCCTCGGAGAAGATGAGATCGTCGCCGTAGACATCGACCATGATCTCGTCGTACTGATCCCGATCTGTTACACGATCATCCACCACGGCTGCTACTTTTTCCTCCTTGTGATCGTCGATCTGCATGCAACTCTTGCGTTCCATGTCCATGGCAGGACCAAATCTCTCGATCTACTTACACACACATAACACATTATATAAAAACAGTAATTAGAGAACAGAGATTATAAGCGACTGCAATAATTAATCATTTAACTGAGTGAAAGGGGAGTGCACCAAGGTAACTCAGGGTACTTGGTTTATTAAAGGATACGAGAATAGGAATGTGATCGATAGGAGTGGGGAATGAGAATGATAGTTTTCTCGTTTTCCTAAAAGCTAAGTAACGCTCATTCTCATATTTGAGGGAATGAATCCGTGAGACCCATCACTAATCATCAAAATCAAACACCAACTATTATTCCCTTACCTATTCCCCACTCTTATTCCCTCCCACCAAACACCCTCTGATTCAACAACATTGTTGTGCCCTGATGAGATGGGGCCACAACAGTAGTGCTATATATTTTTGATCTGAATGCTTGATTCTAGGAAGCAAAAGATAATTAGCTAACTAGTTAACTCTATACCTCTAATTATTCTTTAACATATATGTAAGAAAAACAGTCTGTTTTTAATTGATGAATTGCCAGAATTCATGGAATAATTAAGCAGTCCCATTGAATGCAAAAAGAGTCGTACGCGATGGCCCAGGTCTGAAGCAAGACAGACGGACAGGACTGTGCGCCTTTCGAGAGCCCAACGACAAATGTCGGGGCCTCATTGGCGGTCGTGGGCGGCGGGTCGATCGGCGGACCCACGCTCGTGCATGATCCGCTGCCCTGCTAGGACACCGGACAGCATCACGCGTGGCGGCATCACCGACGACTGCTTTACTGCCGGTGCTGGCCTGCGGACACGTGTACGGCGTGTCGTGCGGCGTGTCGTCGGCGGAGACGCCTCTGGTAGTAACTCACGGCTCTGCGACGAGCTTCGTTCGTCACCCTTCGCAACCGCCGTCCGTCCCGGTGCATGCACGGCATTTACTGTCGTATATCTTTTATTCAAATTAAAATTTCAAATTCGATATGTAGCAGGGAGTCGCATTTAAGTTTATTAATTATTCGATTTAATTGATGAACGGAGCAATCTCGTCATATATACTGCGTCCGTCGAACGGCCAAAGGTAGCTAGCTGTCTCCCCCGTCACAAGTTTCGCCGCCGGCCATTCGTGGGCTAGCTGTCTCCCCTGTCACAAGTTTCGCCGCCGGCCATTCGTGGGCTTAGACGGTGGGGTCGCCATGCGTCCCGCACTTTATCACGTCGGAAATTATTATATATGATCCTGTCTGAGACCGGAAAAATGATACTGAGTTGCACGGTGCTAAGGTGGATCGTAGATTTAACGAGTGTAAACCATCCGACACATGGCGTCTCGTCCTCCCTGTTCCTGCACGCACTCGCATACTGCGACATCTCCTGACACTGACAACTGGCTCACTATGCGCCAAAAGGTAGG
>JBBPFP010000133.1:4805863-4818808 GCA_037974795.1 Kaempferia galanga | reverse complement strand
ATAGTTAATTGACCACATTTCCCCTGATTTTAATCAATCAATCGGGAACACGCACAGTAAAGTTTTCCAACAATACCTAAATTTTTCCATGTCAAATTTATGATGGCTCGACTTTGTTCTTCCCATCAAGATCGATGGCAAGTTGCTCCAACTCTGTCAAAAGGTGAACGGCAAGTAAAGCAGATGATTTATATGCTTCATTAATTTAATGGTTATATTTCTCTTAAGGAAGTGTTGTATTTGCTGTGGATTGATACTCTGCACATCCGCTGTGAGTGACTACTATGGGCAGCTTTCAATCCCGGTGCTGATCCAGTCAGAGAACGGGGAGAATGACCGTTGAGAGACATGGCATGGATGCACCATTGGAGTTGACCCTTTGAAGACTTTGAGGGAGAGATGCTCTAAGCTCAGTGAATCTGTACACCAAAGAACCACTCACAAGTGGAAAATATTAGAGACCGGACTAGAAAAGGGTTCCAACACTAGTACTCCAATGCTCAAGTCAGTGACTCGGTAAGAATGGGAAGGAAAAATAGTAGAGAGTGTGAAGCTTGCGGATGCGTTTCACATATCTATGACTGTGGATGGAGACTCCCATTTATAATGCAAGTTCCCTCCTTTGCACAAATATCGATGCATTTCCTAAAAAGCATAAACTACTCTAACACCTTCCCCCAATTAAGCGTATCATCTATGTGTTTGTTGGACTTTAGGAGCTTCTACCGTACGGAAAGTATGAGGCACATCCTCTCATACTTGATCTCCTGATAATGGGTATGTTAGGTGCCGAAAGGGGTAGGTGAGATGATGAGACAGGGAAGCTTCGCCTGTCTTTACTAGCAATCTGATTGACTAAGTGTTCTTACTAGATCCGATCGGGTATTTCGCTTAGTTGGCTTCCCTTAGCTGCAGGGATAGACTCGGTCTCTTTTAGAACTTAGATATTTTATCGACTGCTCCCCCGATTGGCTGTGTTGTCCACTCAAAACACTTACGTGATGGATGTTGACTCATTGGTTCAAGCCGCTTGGCCTTCGACCTAGCTGGTTCATAGGACGCTCCGGTGGAGGACGACCCTAGAGCCGGTCAAGGGATAAGTCTGCTCGGTTGGGTTGCCTAGGGGCCGATTAGACAACTAGTCCACTCGGTCAGACTGGCTATCTGTTTTCCTTAATTTGGACTACCGCCTCAATAGTTTCCTTGACTCTTATCCGAGGACAAGGACCCTGTCTTATACAGTACATGCCAATTCTCATCATGCTCACAATATATGAAAGAAAATGAACAAAACAAAAACAACTGCGTGCAGTGAGTTTTACTGGCCGAAGCAATAAATAGTAGCCCTGCTGTACACGTGCCAACAGGCCGTGTGGTTTTCACTGCTAGCTCATGTGATTTGTCATGGTCGCGAAGGGATAAAAAAAATCGCAGTCGGTCACATGGACTGGAAGAAGAAGGTCTCTTCCACCAACACACAAAAGCCATAGGGTGGGCCGCAGGCAGTACCTTTGCTCTGAATATTGCAACTCAACTCACTCACCAAACTTTGGGCAGCTCTTTTACATCTAAAATCATTCCATTCATTCTTCCTAACAAAGCTAGCCGCCGCCGCCGCCGCCTCTCTAACTCCAATACAACGAATCCAATATTCTGGTGCAATGAGAGACCGGCGAATGGATCGGTTCGTCGTCCTTCCCTTCTCCGTCGGCTGCGTCTCTCAATCCAGCGTCGCGGTCTGTGAAAACCAACCGAAGAGAGCGCACGCCGGGACAGCTCCACCAGCATCGAGTAGTTAATGTTGCGTTATAGTTATATATCTTCACTGATTATTGTTCATGAAGTCTAATTGATTGTTAACTGTGCTTCTCTGAAGGTGGGAGGCCAAAGAACTCCTTCAGCATCCTTCCGTTTCCGCGGCCGAACGTCGCAGCGGGGTTCCAGAAGCTAGCCAAGAGCTTCAAGAGCTTATCCCACTACTTTGCGTTGGAGGACGACGAAGAAGAGGAGGAGGAGGAGGCGGAGATGGAGATCGGGTTCCCGACCGACGTGCAGCACGTCGCCCACATAGGCCTGGACGGGCTCAGCCACACGCCGGCGAGCGGAAAGCCCTCGGAGTTCCTTCCTCTCCCTTCCCTTTCGATGAAGCAGTTCGAGCTGGCCATGGCAGCGCAGGCTGGTAGCTAGCTTGTACTGCAGCTCTTCTTTTCGTTGGGCCTTTCCCTTTCTTCCAAACTGTTGCATGCTCATGGTGAATTAAACGTCGCCTATAGATCGATCTGTAATTCTTACTGTGAGAATTTGGTTGGTGATGAATTACGCCACTTGAATGGCTGATGGTAGCTAACACTTTTGGGGTTCACATGATTCTTGTTGCCCACCAAATGGATTTCGAGAAGAGGCCGTTCTTGTTTGGATGTGGAACGCAACCACACGTATCTGACAAAGGTCATTTGATGGGACTTATTTAACGCCACTATATTCTCGTGACGCAAAGCGACAGTCGTCGTACATAAAAACTCGACTGGCCCAGGCCTGACAAGATTCGTCTCTTGAGAATTCAATGGATGATTCACGCGACGCAGGCACTTAGCTGAAGAAATTAATCGAAGGAGTAACATGGAGCAGAAGTACGTGCAAGTACAGGTAGGCAACCATGCAAACAGTGTTAGTATCGTAACTTCGCAATTAGTAAAAATAAATTATCAATCCATCTAGAATCCTTGAACATATTTTTTCACTCGGGAAACTTACATATGCTATATGTCCTTTTACCTACTTTACATTCAATGCCATTGATCTTGCAGGTGAAGATATGCCCCCGCGGCAGGCTTGAGTTCTTGTAGGACCTTTCAATTTTCGCAACCGCTTGGTTTAGCATGCCGCTTGTATCTCCTAAACCCCATAGCAAGGATATGTGGGGCCGTGGGTTCTGAAGACATCAGGAAACAATTGTAAACTGAATGGTTGTTTATATGATACATAATGAATGCATGGAGTTCTAAGGGGAAAGTCATAGTCTAATTTTCTGACGTTCTAAGCATGATATAGTGATTATATTAACATTCAGGACTGATAAAACTAAAGACAATTTATTTAACAAATACACTATCCACAAAAGATGCCACTAGTAGCAAGTTAACATTACATACCTTATAAAACTCAGGAAGACCATGTAATCTATAGATCACATCTACAAGCCGAATCTGCTTGGATAGCTAACAAGAAAAAAAATAAACATTAGCTTAAAAAGTTGCAAGGGCCTCCTATAGATAAACAAGAATAAAAATAAAATAAAATAAGATCTTTTAATAAAAAGTACAGAGAGCACCAAACCACAAAAAATTGAAAACTACTACTATTTATCCAAACGTTGGCATCCTAAATTTTGTACAGCTGAAGAGATAAGTTGGATTGAAAACAACTATTCAAGTGGTTCTCATGAGTCTGAGAGTTCTCATGGTCATCAAGCTGTGTAGCTAACAATTATTTGAAGTTGTACCATTAACAACAACCAAAATGTCATCTACGTATAAATGAGCACACTGTATTCAATGTCATCCAAAATCCACTGACCACAGCCACAGGTGTTGGGATCGTGATTGGAGGTAGTGAGAACAATATTGAATATTTTGTTACTTTCTTTTTGCAATGAGAATTTCTGTTTATATATAATCACCACTAATCTAATACCTCTAACAACTCCAATAAATATAATTGCGGGTGCCACAATCTTGTAAAACTTCCATTTCATCCTAAGGCAGGCACGGCAATCACATAAGACAATACAAGCTCCTCTCCATTTCAACAATTCAGTCTTTATCCTACTAATTACATCATCAATTATCACCTTCTTATTAAACAATAGATACAACATACTTAAAATTTTTACTTGACGGGATTTCACATATTCATCTTAACTATTCCTTCAATTTTTTTTTCCAAATCCTTTACCTAAATTTCATATATCCACTATTTGTTCTATTTTAAAAATCAACTAAAATATTTTTCTATTTTAACTGGAACTTGTCTATAAAACTCTTCATTACACGATGACTCCAACTTGGTCATAAATCCACAATAGTCATCTCATTGATGACATCCCAAAGAATCTTGTTTCAAAGATGTAACATATATATATATCAGTTCAAAAGGCGTGACAACATAGAAAAGAAGACATAAATGAAAACACACATTGAAACCCCACAATGAGGAGAAAATCTTGGACAAGAGAGCAAGCAGACAACAATGACAATGAAATTGGAAAATCACAAAATGATGGAAAATCACAAGAACCTTAATTGTTGTCTCTCTATAGAGCTCATTTTTTATGTTGTTTTCTTGTCTTATTATCTTAGCCTATCTGCCACTACATTCTAAGATAACACAACTATTGCTGGCGGATCCTGTAACTTATACATGAACATGGAATTGGAAAAGTCTAACCAATTATATGTTGGATGCCATATGTGCATGCCTTGATTAGGGTCCACAATTATGCTAACCCACAACTTGAAAATTTATTGACCTTTAATACAGTACTGATGTGTTTGGGACCTTGTGCTGTTCTGATGCATTGATGAACATCAACAGTTCTGTGGACCTGACCTGGTCTATCAAACATTAAGATCGACAAGTTGGCATAATTGCCTTGATGCTCCAACTAATTTTAGTAGAATGCACTTTGGTTATACAATAGTTTGCATGCATTTTAGCTCATCATGTTGGTAGCTCTGAAGTCTCAAGCTTCAGGATTCAATAACTTGAACTCATTTGAGTCACAATTAACAAGGCAATTTGACTTTTGTAAATATTTTTTTGCCCTGCCATTGATACTACTATCTGTTCATCTTGGTTGTGGGAACCAGATGAGGATAATGGGAGTAGATTTTTAGTGCCAATTTCAGAAAGAAACTGAAGATTACTTGATGAAAGTGTAAATTTATAATTGGAAGTTCGCTGAACTTTTTCAATCAATAATGAGGAATCAATTAGATAAAAAAGAGGATTGAGGCTCTATTTTAATGTCATTTTCTATCCCTGATGTAACATCTAATATACCTCTGAAAGACCAGCACCCATAACTTCAAGCGCAAGGAAAGAGCGTGTTTGCTCATCATTGACAAAGACATCCCACTTATTGAAATCTATAAAGTACCTGTCACTCAAAAGAAGATGAATTTATTACTAAAGTAAAAGAGAGAATAAAGGAAGCACTAAATTAAGTTTAGATCGTGCAGGAATGCAAAGAAGTTGTAGATTTAGCAATTTACATGGTATCTAAATCCCTTTAGAGTGTAGGATATTCACTGACCTTCTCTGTGATTGGAACCTTTGACGAAGCATAGCCACAATAGAATCAATTTGATGCGCTTGAATAGGAACTGTTCTTCCCAAACTAATATGGAATTCTCTTCCTAAGAGAATTTGCTCTAGTTTTGAATTGTCTTTGCATAACTCAGCAATAGGGAAGTCACAATCAACAGCACAAAGTCCAGGAACTAGAGATGCAATTTGTTTTATAAAAATGGCTAGCTGCATCCTAATTGGTGGGGGTATGAGAACTGCAAAACAAAATGTTCATTACTAAAATAATAAGTGTGAAGGTTCCAATAAAAACAAGTAACTATAAAAAAAATATTCAAGTTAAAGAAGCCAATCATATTATTCTCAGCATTTCATATGCAGGCAGTTTCTAGATCATCTGACTAGAGAAGTGCATATCTTAGATTAGGCTATTTGAAACTCCATTGTAGAAGGCTTATCACACATTGACAATATATCATCAATATATAGATGGTATAGCTGCAATCACTTGGACAATCCCTTTTCCTATTATTATTATTTTATCAACCATCTGCAATCCATTATTTATTTTAACAAATCTTATCCTTGACTGTATATATAATATATATTTCCTTATCCTTTCAGCTAAAATATCAGATAGCATATGGCTGTATAGATCAAAGCTTGACTTGCAAAATACATTGCTTATAACAGGGTAGTCAGAGAAACAGACAACTTTGAACACTTCTCTAAAGTGAACAATAATTAAGCAGACAAAAGGTGGCTGATGGTACAAAACCTGGGATGTAAACATGAAGTGCATAATTTCCTTCAACATGAGGGAAGCTTCTGATGCGGCTTCCTTGAGTAGTTGATGAAAAATCTGAAAAATGTGGGTTTGCATCAGCAATAGCACAAAATCAATGAAAAGGCTATCCAAAAACCTGCTAGCACATAAAAAAAAAGGCAAACATTTGGCAATGATTTGTAACATTAGGAGGCGATTAGGATAGTTCATCTTGTTATCAAATAGGAAAAGGTGAAAAAAATTCATAGTTTAACAGTGAGATGCATTGTATTAACACGATTGAAAAACCTAGTATTTATGCATTCTCTTATTTAAAAAAAATAAAGAAAGAAAACAAATTTGCAAAAGCAATAAACCCTAAGGGAAGAGACAATTGGATTCAGTTCAGACTCGAAACATGCGAGTCAGCATCAAAATACAAGAGGCAAACTTTATGCAAAGGGCACAAAATTAAGGCTTCTTTTTAGCAGAGAACATCAAATTAACAACATCGAAAATCAAACCAGAACCACCCTTCCGGTAGCACAGTACAGTTGAATCCCTTAATCCCGTCTATTTTCTGAATAAGAGCCTTACTTCCAGCATCTAAACCAAAATTAAAGCAAACATAAACTGAAGAGAATAAATATTTCATACCGGGAGAATCAGGTGTTTGAAGGAGGTCGAGTGGCGGCGGCGGCAAGGACACCGGCAGAGGATACAGCTGTTGGCATGAATTGATTTTGCCGCCATTTCTGCTGCTTATCGATGCGGCAGCAGTTGAATCATCTGTGTCCGACCCTTCGGAGTCGGCGCCGTAGGTTGCCCTCAGCGCTTCCATTTCTCTCGCGTTCCTCGAACCGGCGACGAACCACTTTCCCATCATGGGCCTTCTAGTTCTAGTATATATTATTCCCGATAACATATTAAAAGACGATTTCATATTTTTAATATTTATATTATACCAATTCTTATTGTATTTTGGTAATTACGTTAAAAGTGTCTCTTGTAATTCGTATTTTGAAAAACAATCATAATTAAAAATTATACGATAACAATTATTAATTTAAATTCATGGCTTTCTCAATCCTTAATATTGAATCCAAAAATAATATAAAATCTCGGTCATATTCTCTCGACATCGGAGAGCTATTCCTTTCTTTCTTCCTTCTTTTACTGGGGAAAAAAATAATCCAAAAACTTTCTTTTTTGGGAAAAAAACATTTTGGCAAACCGCTTCATTTATGAGAAGAAGATAACTAACTAAGACCTTTGATTAGGTATTTACATTGTTTAGGAAATAAAAGAAAATCGAAACAACACACTATTTATTAACTTCTCAACAGGAACTCGCAGTTTTGATTGTGATATAGTTTGTACAACATCCAGTCTTCCCTTTTCAATTCAAACTTAATTAGACTAAAAAAACAGAAGAGGTAAAAATATGTCGGCAATGATACTTCTTATTAAGGGAACGGATACGACCAAGATATGCTATGCTGTGCTTCCATACAAGAACGATTTTAGGCGAAAAATAGTCGACGCCACCTAGAGTTGCACCTTCCTGTCGAAGATCCAACTGAAGGACATGGTAGGAGCTTGTTTGGCCTTAGCTTGTGCTCTTTCTTCAAGTCTTCTTATTCTGGAAGCCAAAGTACAGACAAAATCCTGGGCCTTGTTCCCTTCACCAGAAAGACCAGTTAGATCAGCAATCTTCCACCTGTTAACAAGGAACTCCAGTATATCAGCGTAGTCCTTGGCAGTGTATACACCCAACCGCTGAGCAACTGCTGAAAAGTGCTCAAAGAGGTTCTCATCTCGTCCGTCATACATTAAATGGGCAGGCATTGAGATCTTCTTCCTCATCATGTCTGCAAATCCAAGCACAGTGTCTTCAGGATCTATCTCAAACAGTTTCTCCACTATTTTAGTATATGCAGTCTCATGGCGCTTTTCGTCAGATGCAATTGTTCCACATATTTGAGCCAATTTGAGATCCCCATGTTGCTTGGCAAGCCTACCAGTGTTTCCATGGGAAATGAAAGTAGCTCTCTCTTGAAATGAGGTGTATATAAATCCAAGGTATGGATTATTCTCAGTACCTGGATCCTGAAATCAAGTGAATGGAAAATTGATAATTAAAAGGAGTAAGCATCTCAAGTAGATATTACCATTCAATGTTCCTGTGCGTGCTAGCTAATTTTCAATGTATAAAATAATGTCAATGTTAAGCTCTACAACTAATATCTGTTGATCTGAAATGAGTAAGCATCACAAGACCATTAAATAATGTTAGGAATACTGTAATCTGTAATACTAGTGAAGCAGGTAGTCAACTCAAACAGAACAGATGAAACTAGGATAAGCTTTCAAAGAAAAAACCCCCAATGGATGGATCAGTTTGTAAGAATCATGGAGATCTAGCACAACTAAACACATGGTAGCATTTCTATGCAGCCCCAAGTGTTCCAGAAAAAAAAATTCCAATACTATATAAAAGGAAGTGAAATTTCAACCTAACCATAAACTATTATCAAGTAGATATTTACCATTCCTGAACCAATCAAATACTGAATCGTCTTCTCAATTTGCTTCATGTCCACTCTTCCAGAAAGATATAGGTACTTGTTCAGAAGGTCACCATGTCTATTTTCTTCACCAGTCCAAGCCCTTGTCCAACTAGCCCAAGGAGTAGTGCTTGCACCTGTCTCATCTCGAACACCATCAAGGGTGTTCAGCATTGTTTGATATGTAGGGAGGGCTTCCTCGGTGATCATATCTCCAACCAAGCAAACCAGATGATCATCAGGAATCTCCTTTGAGCGTTCTCTCAGTTCCCTGACTTCATCATAAAATCCCTCAGAAGAAGGATCAGGCAGAAAATCTTGTGGCTGCCAACATTTTTCAACAGGCTTCAAAAGCACCAATATATTACTTTCTGCCCAACCCTCCAACGACTTAAAAATCTCAATCTTCTTGGGCGGCAATGAATGAGTGACTTGAGTATGCAAATCACGAGGTGCAGAGGGTTTGTTTTGAGTCCCAACTCTGAAACCATATAGCAAGCGCAATAAGGAAAAAACTATAAAACATGTGAAGTTATCAACATTCATAAAATACTTAGATGTGAGATATCAAATCGTTAATTTTGGTAACCATCAGTCTGTGTTCAGAAACATGTTAACTACAAGAATAAAATAAGTAACTAACTATCATTACACCATAAGTTGATATATTACAATACTAACTTCCCCAGGTGACAATAACATTACTTTTAAAAGATTACCATGACAAAGTAGAATGGATACGGATGCATAATTACTGTAGTCTTTTTTACTGAAGCAACGAGCAAAAGAAACACCATTTAAGTCGCAATTCCAAAATAAGGAGGTTGCATAGGCATGCAGGAACAAGGACCAGTGCATGAATAACTGATCCAGTATTACTGATGGAAGTATGCAGATAATATGCGGGCGATAAACCAACCTCAACAGCTATGCTCAACATACATAGTCATCTGCTCGGCATTCGATCATATATATATATATATATATATATATATATATATATGGATAATTCCCACGTCATGTGGAAACTTGGAAATACTAGATGTAACTTTTCAAGAATCTACCAATTTCTGAACAACTTGGACATGAAGTTTTAAGCATGCCAATTAAACCGACAACGAAACAAGTGGATGAAGTGAGAAATTAAAGGCCAAAACATTTTTTTTCATAAAAAAGGGCCAAATCATGGGCATCCTAATCTAACAGTTACTGTGAACACAAAGCTACTTTGCATCTTTAGTTGCAGCAACAAATATAAAAATTCATTTACTGATGGAAACTATGCTAACAAGCACACTGACAATAAGACAACATCAAATTTCCAGGCCCAACACCGTAGTCATTTGCACAGTATCTCAATCATATATGTATAGGAGATCATGGATGATTCTCATGTTACGTGGGAACTTCAAATACTAGATGGAAGTTTTCAAGAATGTACCAGTTTCAGATTACAAGATTAACTAAAGGTGAAGTTCTGAGCAACTCTGTTAGATGCACAAAGAAATAAGTGCATGAAACAAGAAGAAAATAGAATTCAAAACATGGAGTTCAAATCTAATCACATTTTACACATCCTAGTGGGTGAAGATAGAAGAGAATTCTTTCATCAAGCTTAATTGCCCGATCTTCCGTGGAATTTAAACGTGGGTATTAGACGTGACAATTAAAACTCCTAAACAATTCTTAAAGTTTGCAAACTTAGTTTGAAAATCTACATAATTGCAAGCTCCAAAACAGCAAGAAACAGCAGTCTTGAGCAATCAACAAGAAACAGCAAGTCTCGTAAACATTCTCAAAACTGTAATTCCAGTACACATGGTCAATCGTGGTCAAAACGCCAATGAAGGGCCACAAGGCAAGACAAAGAACTCTATAGTTCTCAGCAATCAGTAAGGGAAAAGTAGTTGAGGTCTAATTTGGCATACAAGAACGAAAACGTTGGAATTCTTAGAAACTCTAAACGTTGGCATACAATCTCAAATCAAACAGAACCCATAGAGATGTACTATCACTCAATACAAATCAAACAGATTAGGAAAACCGAGTGCATGATCGCAATCCACAATGAATTCCTCAGTAAAGAAAAAGGGAAACAACGAGTGAGAACTCGGAAAGGAAAACTAGCAAATAATAAACTAAATAAATTCTCGGCCACTTGTATCTATCTATTCATACCAATTCATCAGAACCCGAGAAGAAATTCGAAAAGAAAAAAATCGAGAATCCCAAGGTAGCCATTCATTTCAGAAACAAACCCTATTAAGGAAGCGAGCTCACTTGGTGGGGGCGGAGGCCATGAAGACTCCGCGAGATCTGGCATTCCACCTGCCTTCACGGCGGGAGCAGAAGGCCATTTGGGTATGATATGCCACTAGAGAAGCCATTGAAGACCTCCTTCCTTCTCCGCTTCCTCTCTCAACTTCCACTCTCGCTCGCTCTTCTTCTTCTCCGGCAAAGAGGGCAGGAACGAGGCGGCATTTATTAATAAACCAGGCGAGCAACACGATGCTAAATCACCATTCTACCCTTCGGAAAACAATCAAAACCAACTTGAATATGTTTGACGGGGCGAATTGATCGACCGACCCAGAAAGAGGGGTCCAAATGTAACTTTACTTAGTCGGCGGAGAGTTTTTTTCCATTTAACCTACATCATTTGTATAAATTCGATTGTACCCTCAATTTTCAAACATATACTAATTACCCCCTATAAGTTACTTTGCCTCTTTTAACAATAAAAACTCAAAAGGATGTCTTTATTCTTATAGTTAAAATGTAATACTCTTTTAAAAATTATCAAAATAATATCTTATTTATATAATTTTTTAAAACATCCCTTTCCACTCCACTTAATAGCTGCTTGGCATAAAATGGCATCATATTAAAATATCAAGAACTTTAACATGATATTATTTTAATTAAATTTGAATCAAAGCTATTCTAAAGCGAAATTACCTTAAAGTAATTTTGTTCAAGGTAGCTAATCAAAACTACTCTACCTTAGAATTATTTTATATAACACACATAACAGCTCTAATATAATGCTATTTTGTACGAAGCAACTCAAAAATAGAGGGCAGAGAAGTATTTTAAAAATTAAATTATAAATGAATTGTTATTTTGATAAATTCTAAAAGAACATCCTTTTAACAATACCAACAAAATTAGTATGTCTTTTTCATTTTCCTCCTTCTTTAATATATATATTTTTAAATACTCCTCAAAGTTTTAAAATTAATAATTTAAAATATTTAATTAAATGTGATTCATAGTGCATGTCACATTGGAGTAAAAAACGTCTCTTATACTCTCTGAAATGGATAAATTATGAAAATATCAGTCCTAGTATAATAACCATTTATATGAAGAAGTTTGTATCCGTTGAAAATTGACTCTAAAATTTATCGAAGCAATCACCAATATAAGTATCAAGTGTACAAGTCACATTCATAATCAATGCTAATGTTGACGTAGAGTAAACTGTTTTCTATTGATTTACTATGTCATTGATCACGAAATTTGCCCTAGGAGGGAATTATCAAGCTACTAACAACCTCATTTATTATCCTTTACTACAAACATCTCGAGCATAATTTCACAATCCAATCCAAAAAAAACAAACAAACAAAATGATACTGTGAATAATAAAACCACCAAACTAACTAAATTAATTACTAGAACAAATTCACTTATCTTTAATTACATTTTATCAAGATTAGTAACAATTTCGTTTATAAACTCCTAAGATTGGAATATATGAAGTGTTCATAGCATAACATAGTAAGAAGTTCATAGATGAATGGGCTGACAATGCTTGCACTGGAGAAGTTGAGTTTTCAAAATCTTGGATTTGGGGGAACTGTATGCCATGAACCTAGTTCCATGTTAGTTGCATAGAAACGTGAAGGAGTTCCACATGCCTTTGGAAGGTCAGTTGGATTACGATCTGCAGTATAGCCCTTGGCAGTTTCAGCTTCAAAGGGGAGCTCTTCCAATACCTAATCATTCAAACATATGCAAATCAATCTCGTTGGAACTTAGTAAGAATTAGATGGCCGGGAATCCAACAACAATATGGATGTCACATAACTTGAAGGACAGACCTTGGATGCCTGTTGCAATGTCACGCCCCGAGGGGGTTCCTGCCAGACGCAAATCCGGCAACATCTCCCCTGTACGGGTGACAATCCATATACACAACATATATATAAAAAGGCACAACCATGCAGTTTTATTATTTATAATAATTCTATATGAACAAAAAAATATAACAGCGGAAGCCAAAAAGGATAATAGACCCAA
>JBBPFP010000133.1:4760028-4776953 GCA_037974795.1 Kaempferia galanga | reverse complement strand
ATGCTCATTCTATATTAGTTCAAATTGATATTTGAGACCATTTTTACAATAATGAGAACTAAACAAATACAAAAAAAAAAAAAAGGAAAACTGGATTCGTGTTATTCCGAAATCTCTAGGTCCATCGGTCGATTTTTTTCGAAATCGACAGATGGACCAGGAGACTTCGGAATGACATAAAATCAATTCTTATGTGTTTATCTTATTCTTCTAATTGTAAAAATGTCATCAAACATCAATTTTACCAAATATATTGAGAGCGGTGATTTTCTGAATACGAATGTGTCCGAAAATTAATTTTTGTTTTAAAAAAATACTATTCTCAATATATTGAGTCAAATTGATGTTTGATTGACGTAAATATAATCATAAGAACTAGACAAACTCATAGGACCGAGTTTCACGTTGTTTCAAGCTCTCTAGGTCCATCAACTGATTTTATTCAAAACACTTTAGGTTTATTTGGTCAAAATCGGTTGATAGACCTAGAGCTATTAGAATGAAGTGGAACCAGGTCTTATGAGTTTATTTAGATCTTATGAATATATAGGTCATCAAACATTAATTTGACATAATATGTTTAGAGCAGTAATTTTTTAAACACGAATTATTTTTTAAACAAATTCATGTTCAAAAAATAATTACTGTGAATATTTTGTCAAATTGATGTTTGAGATTATTTTTACAATCAGGAAAACTAGACAAACACATAGAAACTATTTTCATATCATTTTGAGGTCTCTAATTCCATCAGCCAATTTCTGCCGTAACCGGCTAATGGACAACTTGAAAATGTCATGAAAATTAGTTTTTATGTGTTCGTCTAATTCTCATTATCATAAAAATACTCTCGATTATCTTTTTTTATCCAATATGTTGAGAGCAGTGATTTTTTAAACACAATTTATATTTTTCGAACACATTCGTGTTAAAAAAAAACACTACTTTAAATATATTAGATCAAATTGATAGTTAAGGGCATGAATATAATCACAAGAACTAGACAAACTCAAAGGACCTAGTTTCAAGTCATTCTAAGCACTCTAGGCCGATCAACCGATTTTGACCAAATGAACATAAAGAGTTTTAGCCCAAATCAATTGATAGATCTTGAGAGCTCAGAATGACATGAACTAGATCCTCTGAATTCGCTTGTTCTTATAATTATATCCATGTCTTCAAATATCAATTTGACAGAATATATTGAGAGTAGTGATCTTTTGAACACAAATTATGACCCTCAATACATTGGCTAAAATTGATGTTTGAATGTATTTTTATAATTAGGAGAACTAGACAAACATGTAGGAACTGACTTAGAGATCTCAGAATGATACTAAACCAGTTCGTCTAGTTCTCCTGATTGTAAAAATGTATTTAAATATTAATTTAACCAAATATATTAAGAGTAATATTTGACTAAAAAAATTTTAATTTGGAAACTTATTTATTGGTTAGATGAAAAGGAAAAAAAAATTGTTGAGAGTGGGATTTGAACCCACACCCTTTCGGACCAGAACCTTAATATGGCGCCTTAGACCAACTCGGCCATCTCAACATGCTTTTTATTTTGTAAATTTAATAAATTATTATTTATAATATTCCTTTTCAGCTTGCTGTTTATGCGAACATCCACATCTAGCTCCTCGTATTGGACTGCGGAGGCGAGCCGAACCTATTTTAAGGAATCTATATTAAACGCAGATATCAACTTCTCAAATTCCCTTGAACTCTACACGGGTACTCAGTTTGGAATCCCGACTGCTTGGTCGGACGTTTGACTGACTCAGCCTATGTGCTTCCCGACTCAATCAACTTGTTTTCCCGACTCAGCCACTCGACAGTCGGACTCGATCACTCGGGACTTAGGATTCACCAAAATAATTAATTCCTCAGCCGATTGGTTAAAATTATCAATTCAAACTTCTCAATAAATAAGTCAGAATTTAGTCCATAAATTTAGTGTTTTCTTCCAAAATCTCCAATAACAATTGTCCAACAAAACCAGAATCAATTTTTTCAGTTAAATTGATTTAAAAAAAAACACTCCAGGAAGACAAAGAAGAAATTAAGATCCTACGCGCGCCTTCCAGCAATTTGTGAACTAAATTCAATTGAGAGACATTGCCGACGAGCGGCAGCGATTTTGGCGTGCTCGAATTAGACTGTCTCCTCGTATTTGCTCACCATGTTTGACCATTTCCGTCACACTTCGATTTTCAAGGAATTGCTTTCCTGCTCCGTCTTTGTCGACTCTGTCAGAGATTTTAATGACCTCCCACAACACAGAATCAAAGACGAACAACAATCTTCGATCTGTGAATAACAATCGATCATTTCTATCGAACGTTCTGTGTATGATTTTTGCACACACGAGCAGTGTTTACTTGATTGCTCGTGCAATGGCAGTCCTATTTAATCAGCTAAATCATTAATAATAATATAATTTTTTAGGAAGATTTTTTCTGTGGAAATTCATTTTGATGGAGTAGATGGAGTGTGTTTGTCTCTTAATCAATACGATGAAGGCTTCCATTGTCTTTCTGATTAAGAATCGTAGAATCCATTCCACTTGTCAATTAAAATTATATAGCTCATGTGCTTGGAATTCAATCTTCTAGGCTTTGCTAAGAAACATTAGTTTGAACATCCAAGTCAAAAAATACTTAATGTATATCACCCTCAAGCAAAATCAATGGCTTGTAAATTCTGAAAATCTACAATTAAATCCAACACAATTACGTGTGACAGGGATTTTATTTTATTTTATTTTATTTTTTTAAAACAAAGGAAAATGAAAGGCCACACGAGCCTTCTCTTCTGTTGAAAGAGAAGCCCACGGAGTCCATGTGTTTAGCACTGCCTTTTTATATAAAGCTCCAGGTTGCTTGTTTTAAGCTGCAACTTGAAAATTACAATGAACAAGTCTCGAAGGGAATAAAGAAGCTGAGCATGATACAAGAGGGGTTATGGAGAAAGCAAGAGGAAGGTCCTAACTGACCAAAAAAAGCTGCAGTCTCCATGGAAGCATCAAGTACACAGACCTTACAGTCTGCAGAGAATCTAACCCTTCCTAAGGTATTACTTGCTTTATTTCAGATCAGGAAAAAAAAAAACTATTTTTCTTATTAATCCTCACCACGTGTAGAGCACTGAATTTGATAAAGTTCATTGGAATGGATGCTGTTGTCCCTGATCAAGTAGGAGTATTTCCATGTTAAATTCAGCACCTCTGTATTATCTTGCATTTGAGTACTTTCAGTTTCTTGGCTGTGAAGGTTTGGATGAAATGGCTACATATTTTATTATTTTTAGTTTTTGCTTCATGCTGGAGGGGAAAAGTACTATGAAAAGGAGCATGCATGTCTTTGTTTTTTTAAAACCCATTACTGGACAAGAAAGGACTTGCCAGAGAGATTTTAGTGCCCAGCTTCTTGTGATCTCACATATTAAAGGAGAGAAGCAATATAACTAGTTCAGAGTTGACTAGATTATTTATTCAAGAGTGGCAATTCAACAGACTAAATCTTCCTAAGTTTTCCTGTGGCCTGATTTTCATATGAGTTATGATTATATTTGATCCAAAACCCATCCCATGGGAAATTGTTGCCATGTTAAGCTGATTGTGAACCTGGTTCTGATGCAAATTTAGGAGCAAGTGGTTGTTATGACTGCCAATATGAGCTGCAACCACTGCAGGAGGAGGGTCTCCAGAGTCGTCTCCAAAATGAACAGTAAGAATTAATATCTAGGTTGGGTCACAAGATATGTGTATATATATATATATATACTGCAACAACTTTGAAACTAACTTCATTTGTAGGAGGATTGTTAGATTACACGGTGGACATGACCAGGAAAGAGGTAACGATGAGGGGTGTCATTGACACCGAGAAGAGAGGAACACGTCCAACCAAGAAGAAGAGATCTTTGAGTTTATTTGGACTAGAGTGTTTTGGTGCAACCTAGTTACATCATGTACAATGACTAACATTATAGTTACTGATACATGAAATATTTGAAAATTTTTAAAATGGAAAGAAATAAACATGTAAAGAAGCTACAGACTGTACAGATCGAGATTATAAATATATTTTTCCATAGTGGAAGAGAGGTAGGGCGTGGTGTTAGTTGTTCAAGATTTCCTGACCTTGATATGATGATCATAAATGATGGATCTGCACTACATTCGTATGGGGGAAAACCGCAACAATCTTGTTATTTATATTAGATCACAGATTACTGCTAGTTTGTCGAAGTCTGAAATCTGAACCAATATTACTGCTCTCCAGGTCTTCATTGTGGGCTAGCTCTCATGGAATTCCATCTCCTGAGATTTATGACCAAGTCATGAAATGATTAAGACAGTGAATTTTAATAATGATGTCTATTGCTATTGAATTCATGAGCCATTTGATGACCAGATTTGAAAATAAATAAATAAGAAGCATTAGAAAAGATGTCAACGAAAAGCAACGCTGGCAAATGCCTCTGTTGAATTGGTACATTGATTTGTTCAAACCTATTGAACTGAAAACTGGATATTCGTACTTTTTATAAAGTAATTCCCATGAACCTTTTGCATCTTGTTAAAGAAGAATAAATCAGAGAAACACCAAACAAATAAGATTCCTATTTTTATAATAAATAGAATAAGATCAAGTCTCCTAACTTATTCTCTTTTTTTGTTTTAGTAAATAATTTGTGAACCTATATATAAGTTGTAATATGTGTAAATTCACAATAATTCAAATACTACTTTTCTTTTACCATGGTAGGTTGATGTAGGCATTGCCATCCCTAACTGCAGTGAGTCCTTAACAAGTACCTTCAATAATAGTGAATACCACAGACCTAGCACTTGTTCCTAAACATGCATCTTCCAACAAATACTAATGAGAGATGAGCAAGTTTTCCTATAAATTCCCAAAATGTTTTCGCATATACTCTGTCATGCAGCAGTATGTAACTTCGCCAGTTTGTAACTGATATATACTTCTCTGCAGTAATATCAAGGAAATTAGCAGAAAAATAGTTATGGCACATGCACGATCAAATGAGTACCCCAGTGCTAGTATGCCTTGCACATTCAACACCGTGAATCAAGAAAGTGGAAAAAGACAACTCTAGGGAGAGATGCAGCAAGGGCCCATTTTTCCTATTTGCTTAAGCGAACAGGGTAACAGCCAAAGGATTTTTGGTAAAACCACAAACTGGTGGTGATATACTATAAACTGTCCAATGTCAGCTAGACCATTTAAGTTCATAAAGATTGCGTCCACATATGGATCATTGCTCCCTTTAAATCTTTAGTGATTGAAGATAATATAGTGATCCACAAGATAAAAAGGAAATGAATTTATGGGATCCAGAAAATTTCTAGATAGTCAAACACCCTGCACAAGATAATCTATACACATACATAAATCACAAAAATAAATTCATCATCTTTGCATAAAATTGCTGATCTATTAGCAATAAATATTATCAAGTTAAGATAGTAAAGGAGGTAAATTGTTTAAGTACCTTTCCGCAGACTGGACAAGTGTCACTTCTTTCCATCCATTCATATATACAGCCGAGATGAAAATGATGAGAACACTTTGCCACAATTTTGGGATTTTCTGGAGTATATTCTGTGATGAGTAGACAATTAAGAATCACTCAAATGACCATCAGCTGTTCCCATAAGTTAACATTTCTCTCGAGTATGAATGATGACTTAACAAAGGAAATTATCATAACTAACAAGATCAAAAGGAGATTATTATATACAAAATTCAGATTCATCTGTAACAAAGAAAATGTAAGAAGACTTTGCAGTAGTCGATATAACTATTGTCCATTGATAAGTCCAGTTCTTTGGTAACCTTGGACTTGAAATTTGCAATTATACAAAGTTGATTTTGGAGCATCGGATAGGAAAATTGTTAATTAGAGAGGATGGTCTTCCACTTAAATTTTATAAGCTATTGAGCTATAAATGTCTATATATTGAAATGCATTAAGCATGATGGATGGGTACTAATTGCAAAAATCTCATGCTATCAGGAAAAAACACAATCCAGCCTTACATTTAAGACTCGAAAGCTTACAATATTAGGAAAGAACACTGATTAATTTTATATTATAATCCTTCCTTGTGTGACCTTGCAAATTGGATTACCCAACTCAAAACATGATTAAATTAAGCTTAATCAGTTGTATGTTTTTCTTAATTATAAAAATCAGATATATGTATGCTCATAACACTAGGAGGAATTGAGCATGCTTCTGTGCAATGATAAACCTGATTAACTACTTGACCCATAAGTTGACATTGTTAGTTTACTGGAACTTTTCAATGTTCATTTTTCTAGAAAAAATAATTTGAAAAATGAAAAAAAAAGAAAACAAAAGATTAACTTCCTATACAACAAAATTTAATTTCTATGCAGAGAATCAAGAATAAGAATTACTATCAACTATCTTCTGAAATGATCAAACTAGAGAGCTGTAGTTTTAGGAGTATAGCACACATCATGTTGAGGAGGCAAACTATGTAAATATGCTTAGACTGAGTTTAGTGTCTTTGAAGTCACCTTCCAGACATGTAGGGCAGACATCTTCATCTTCTGAAGACGTAACAAGCAAACATGTACCAGATGCTTTTGTAGACAGATTTTTCTCTGATTCGATGTGGGTAATCTTGCATCCTTCAACAGATTCTGTAATATTTAGTTTTATAACACTTCCCAGGGTTTCAACAGCAGAACTGCTACCATTTCTTCTAAGTGTGTGCAAATCTTCAAGGATGTCACTCAGAGACTTCTCGTGTCTCGAGACCAATACCTCATGTTGTGACAGAGAATATCTAGGATCTATTTCATAAGGTGGTGGTCTAGGAACAAGGTGAGATGTCTCTGACAATGAACTATCAGAAACATTTCCTGGTGCCAAAGATGCTAATGAAGTTGTCTGAATTTGGGCAGATAAACGCCCATCAAGCCTTTGGAATGTTTCACCATACTGCTAAGATGAAATATCTTCAAACTCACATAAAATCACCAAGGTGCACTAAAATATTAATTGAAGGTGCCAGACAAGTTGACAACAAATAGAGAAATATTCAGAAACCTTTTTTCTGATATAACTTTTTGATAC
Organism: Kaempferia galanga; assembly: GCA_037974795.1. NCBI lineage: Eukaryota > Viridiplantae > Streptophyta > Magnoliopsida > Zingiberales > Zingiberaceae > Kaempferia > Kaempferia galanga. The sequence goes on along the minus strand of JBBPFP010000133.1, from coordinate 4,769,810 downwards.
AATTAAGTCTAAGAAATAATGCCAACCAAGAGAAATTATGTGCATTAGAATCACTGAATATTTAAGATGATGGTTCATACTAGAATGATAAGCTATCAGTCCCGATAGCCAAGAATCCTTTAGAAATTTGGGTTGGATTTCGGCATCTTCAAAAAAAGTAAAATAAACTGAAATACTGAAATGTCAACTATTACCCCATTCCATAGCTGATGAAAGAAATATCTTAGGCATAAGCAGTGCTGATATATGGGATTGCTTGAGTAGGCATATTCTTCAAAGTCCTCCGGACACAGACAGCAACAGAGTGCACCCATGAATGCAGCCCCTGGTTAAATTTGCACGATTGCCAGTATTAGGATCACTAAGAGTTCAAGATCAGGTAAAATAAAAATTAAGATGCAATAATATTTTCAGGATCATGAACTTACCACAAAGCGGGTTGCAAAACCTGCAAGAAGTTTCTTAGTCTTGCTAAATTTTCCAGAGATTTTACAAGGAACAAAAAATTAGACTTCTTTCAGCCTCCCCCACGATGGAATCAAAATAGTTCCATTATTACCCATAAATTGAAAACCTCATATTTATCAGGTTATTTACATGAAAGACAATGCTCAGTCTTTTGAATTGGAGATAAATGCATGTAAACTTGCAACTGATGCTCTGTCCTTGAAATTGGAGTTCAAATGCATGCACACTTGCAACTATAGGAGCTCGAAACAAAGTGAAAATTGCACTTCATCACATGTCGAGAACATGCAGACAATCAGGCATCAACGAGTATATGTGAACCTAGAAACCAAGAAAAACATTGCTTTGGCAAACTCAATATGTAGCAAGAGGAGATACATTAATAAGTTAGCAGTAAGAGCGATCATATAGAAGGTGGTAAGGTTACTTCATAAGGAACTTTTATCTGAAAAGATTCTCCATGAAATGGAGCATAATGAACAGGCAAGAGCCAAAACTACTCAGATCTTATTGATAAGGTTATTTGTATACATTGACATCTACTCTAAACTTTTAAAATCACATAATAACAGTGTTAAGGTCAAAGCCAAGAATCAAAGAAGTCAAACAACAAATGCTCCAGTTAGGACAATAGTCTGGTATACTCACTCAATCGAACTCATAACGCCACAAACATTTCCATACCATCCCCCAACATACAATCAGCTCCTAATGAACCACTTCCAAGTATCAAACATTGCAATAAATATTCAAAAGGCCTTCGTAAACAAAACAATGAAGCTATAACTAATTGTAGAAGCAAAGATACCAATCATGCCACACTTATGCCAAGCAAGCAACACTCAGTGTATGCTCAAAAATGATAGCATGATGTCAACACTGGCCGGTAGCAAAACCAATGAAACCTATGCAAATGTTTCTAAACTGCACTTGATGCACATTTCTCATTAGCATGTTGGCATGGTAAAGTACTGTCTAGTCCAATTCTATCTGTGTCTCAAAACATCAAAGAATGTATCTAAAAACAACTCGATACTACCGCTATGCCAATAATGCTATGCTTTTCTCTACACAACCAACTACTCGGTTAAATATAATTAACTACCAAACTATTATATGATACATTTCCAAATGTTTTCCTCTTCCATACCATGATTATTTACAAATTTAGTCATGCATAGCAACAAACCAGGCTACCATCCATGCAACATATATTACAAAAATCATTTAAAGTTTTACAGAGCATTTTACAAAAATCTCATGCATTTGCCATGTACCATAGGCCAACAATTCATCATGCCATGTTCGTCAAATCAAGATATGCTATACGAGGTATTTATCAACATGGTTTCTGCATCACAAGATGCTAAAGGATCCCAAATTACACAGTAAAATTTTTCCCTTTGGTAGCATGTTTCATCAAGTGCCAAACTTACTTATCTATTTCAATTATTTGGCTACTTGATTATGCCTTTGAATAAAAAGTTTTGCTTGAACCACACGCCCACCAAATTCTCCAAGAAATTCTGCCTTTTTGTCTTTTTGTGAAGTCCCAACTCAAGCTAAACATGCCCAATTTAAGAACATTTTCTTTCTTTCTGATACTAGAATCTCATTTATAATTAGTAATATAAATTGGATACCGAATATATTGATGCACAAAGGCATTCTATCTTCAGATTTATAAAATATAGAACTAAGAACACAATTGGAAAACCACAGATAAATGTAGAAAGATGAATTTTTTTTTCCGCATTTACCAAATAAATCGCAAACACAAGTCCTGCTCGAAAGAACTACTTCAAAAATTCAAAAATAATAAAGTCTCTTCGGAGATACACGATTGAAATTTGAAATGCATAAATAAACCGATGTCATCGGGCTCCGACGAGAGACGATAAAATAATTGGGAAACAACAATCGAGAGATTGAGAAATAAACAAAGCTAGGTCTAGAATCAAACAAAATACAATATAGGCGAAAATTTTCACCTTGATGAGCGAGAGAAGGTATACCGCCCTCTCGCATATTGGGCGAGGGGATATGCAAAAACCGAGAAATCGAAGAATTCGAGCCCAGGAGGAGACGGGCATGGTGCGGTGCCGCTTGTCGTCAGCGCTGCATCATTGTGGGCACCACCCCCGATAGGAAGTCTACCTGCGGGAAGACCGGCGTTTGCCATCGTGTTCTACCATCGTCCGTCCGTTTTGCGTAGCAGAGCAAACGGAGTACGGGGCGCGGCGCGATACGAGGAGTTAGATGTGGATGTTCGCATAAACAATGCGTGTTCGTGTTGTACAAGGGGAAGAAGAAATATTAGAAATAATAAACATATATGTTGAGATGGCCGAGTTGGTCTAAGGCGTCAGATTAAGGTTCTAGCTCGAAAGGGTGTGGGATCAAATCCCATTCTACAAAAACCTTTTTACCCTTTCTATCTAACCAATAAATAATTAACAAATTATCCTCGCGTAAAATTATATATCCAGTCCTTTTATTTTTTTTGTTTTGTTATTGTTCTAGTATTACGTCTATTTTAGTAGTCAAATCAATTTTTTAAATTGGTTTTCATGGATTCGTATTAAAAAAGTATTGCTTTTGATATATTTAGTTAAATTGATTTTTAAAAATATATTTACAATTAAGAGAATTAGACAAACTAAATTTGTATCATTCTGAGATCTCTAAGTTAGTTCCTACATATTCGTGATTGTAAAAATACATTCAAATATCAATTTTAGCCAATGTATTGAGGGTCATAATTTTTTAAACATGAATTTATCCGAAAACTAATTTGTGTTCGAAAAATTACTACTCTTAATATATTGGGTAAAATTGATATTTCTTATTATTATATTCACGTCATCAAACATCAATTTGACCCAATAAATTGAGAACAGTGATTTTTTTTTAATAAAATTTAATTTTCAGACACATTAGTATTCAGAAAATCACCCCTCTCAATATATTAGGTAAAATTGATGTTTGATAACATTTTTACAATTAGAAGAATAAGATAAACATATAAGAATTGATTTCATGTCATTCCGAAGTCTTCAGGTCCATCTGCCGGTTTCGATAAAAATCGACCGATGGACCTAGAGATCTCGGAATAACACGAATCCAATTTTTTTTTCCATTTTTGTATTTGTTTAGTTCTCATGATTGTAAAAATGGTCTCAAATATCAATTTGACTTAATATAGTACAAGCAGTAATTTTTTAAACACCAATCGGTCAAACGGTTTAAAAATAATCGATTCTACTACTAAGAAAAGTACTCAAGCTCGAATAGTAATAGGTGCAAAAATGAAATATAATACGTGATTTGATAATTTTAAAATTAGGGTTCAAACATATCTAAATGGTGCGGTAAAAAAAGCTAACTTTTTTATTTTAAAAATTTACAATCTAATAATTTACAATTTTACTTATCATAATTTTTAATTTTGTTATTTAAAAATAATAATTTCAACTATTAGAAAAAAATGAGAATACTGATACCCCTCTGATTAGATACATACAGACCGATAAATCATAAAATCTCACCCTCAACATTTTTCATGGTTTTTCCTTAATTTGAAAATTTACAATCTAATAATTTATAGTCACTGTGTAGACTATTTATATCCAACTAAATATTCATTATCAATTTAATCTATCATAATTTTTAATTTTGTTATTAAAAATAATAATTTTTAACTATTAGACCAAAAGCTAATAACTTCTGCCACTAGGGTAAATTGCAAAATCCCTCTCTTGTTTTTTTCCTAAATATTCATTATCCAACTAAATATTCATTATCAATTTAACCTATCACAATTTTTAATTTTATTATTAAAAATTAATAATTTTTAATTATTAGAGTAAAAGTGATAACACTACCGTCTAATATTGCCAGTTCCCTCCGACTAGATATAAATAGATAATTTACAAGAGCACTTTACCTTAACATAGTGATCATTTGTATGAAAATGATAAGACACCTAAAGAAATATTTTATACATACTAAAATTTATCTATAAAATCTATTCGAGCAATCATTTGTATAGTTACCAAATGTGTCAATTGGGCAACAATTTTCAACTATTGATATCGATGGTGTTTTTGATCATATTTTTTATATCGCGATTGATAGCGAAGTTGAGAATATTGATTTTCAGGATAAACTTTAATATATACTTTTCTGATTTACCTTAACTATAAATAAAATATTTACATGGAGCCAAATCGATCATTTCCATATTACTGATCTGATTAATTAAATTTTTTATGTCGTTGTTAGTTAGCTTCATAATAGTGCCTATGTAGATAAGTTTTGAATATTTTGACGTCCATAAGAGCTGAATGATAATTTTAGGAGGAAATTATCGTTCAGTTCATAGATGGGATTCTCTAGTTCATAATCCTGGTTCATAATCCTGATCCATATCAGATTAAGATCTATGTATTAATTCATCCTAATCCAATGGCCTCTTTGGACCAAGAAGAGATCAGATTATGAACCGGAGAATCTGTTCTCCCCGTTCATGCCTGATTATCTATTTGAAGCATAATTGCGAGGTCAAATTCAATCAGCTCGGATCCTCTGGACCAGGGATCCCTGGTCCAGAGGATCTGGACTGCAAATTCAATACCAGCACGACCGTACGATCGACCCGGCAGCCGGCAATTGCTGCATGCTCCTCGCTCTTCCGCGAGCGCGATGCTCGGCTCTCTTACAATTTTGCTCCGGCATCGAGCAGGTGAAACAGATCCACGCCCAGATGGTCGTAAACGCTCTCCTCGCTCAGCCGTCCGCCGTCGCCAAGCTGGTCGAGCGTTACCACGCCGTGGCCGGCGGGGACGACCACGTTCGTCTCATCTTCCACCATCACCATTGCAGCTCTGCGTCATTGTCCAACGCCATGCTCCGTTGCACCCGCCCAGAAGACGCTCTGTCCCTCTTCTCCGACCAAAACAAAAGCGGCCTCGTCACGCACGATCGCTTCGCCTACACTTGCGCCCTCAGTTCGTGCGCTCGATTGAACGCTCTTCTCGAAGGGACGCAAGTCCAGGCGCGCATCGCCAAGTCTGGGTTCATGTCCGACGTCGTCGTCAGCACCACTGCGGTCCACTTCTACGCGAGCTGTGGGCACGTCGACGCGGCGCGGCAAGTGTTCGACGAAATGACTGCGAGGAACAGTGTGACTTGGAACGCTCTGATGACCGGCTTCTGCCTCAATGACCGCGCGGAGGAGGCGGTGTCCGTGTTCAATGAGATGCTGCGGCATGGCTTGCGCATCACAGAGAGGACAGCGATCGTTTTGCTCTCCGCTTGTTCTCAGCTTGGCGATCTGGCCTTGGGCAGCACGGCGCATGGGTACGTCTACAAGACTGCTGCGCGTTTCGAAGATTGCGTGTTCACCGGCACTGGTTTAGTGGACATGTACTGCAAATGCGGATGCCTTACCAGTGCGTCCAAAGTGTTCGACGATATGACTAGCAGAAACGTTTTGACATGGAGCGCGATGATAGGTGGGCTTGCCGTCCACGGAGAGGGAAAGGCAGCGCTGCGGCTGATGGAGGAGATGGTGAAGGCAGGCTTTTGGCCCAACGCAGCCACCTTCACTGGTTTGCTTTTCGCCTGCGTCCACCGCGGGCTCGTAGACGAAGGCCTCCGCCTGTTCGACGCCATGAAGAGCAGGTTCGACGTTGAGCCGTGCATGAAGCACTACGGTTGCATGGTAGACCTCCTTGGGCGAGCCGGGATGGTGAGGGAAGCGTATGAGTTCGTGAAGGCAATGCCGGTGGAGCCGGACATCGTCATGTGGAGGGCTTTGCTCGGGGCATGCAGAATCCACGGCCATGAAGAACTCGGCGAGGAGGTTGGGAAGATTCTGCTGCAGTGGGAGAAGAGATCGGCAAGGAGGGGTAGTGGTGGTTGTGAAGACTTCATTGCGTTGTCAAACATGTATGCTTCAGCTGAAAGATGGGAGGATGTTTCAACAGTTAGAAGGGAAATGAAGAAAAATAATGCATCAGGAAATAGACCAGGTCAGAGTACAGTCTGAATCTGGTTACATATCAAAACTTGTTCCTTCATGAAATTTTATATGTTCAGATGTACATAAACATTTTTTATCAAAATCATGCAATGCGTTTAAACTGGTAAAAATCATCTGCGCAAATATTCTATCTGGATTCCTCGATAAAGCATCAGAGGGGTTTTTTTTTTTTTTCATTTGCACAGTAGGGAAACAGTGATTATTAAGATACTCCTCGTCACAAAATCCAAACCATGACTTAGCAGATCTCATAAGCACCTGCACAATAGTAGAGGAGAAGTAAACAAATGATAATCGACGGGAAAATGTTAGGGGAGAATTTTACAGGTACAGGTTTAATACAATCAAAATGGCTGTTCCAGAATTACAATCCATAGTACAAAGAAATTCGGAAACAAGTTTAATAACAATTAACTAAAGAAAGCTTAATTTATAGCTATCACAAGCATTCTGGACAGATTTCCTCGAGTCATGTTTTAGTGGATAGATGATCTCCGTTTATCCAACATAGCAGTAAAAGCCAAGTTGAAAAAGACTACAGCAAAAACTGAAGGACTGCCCCTGACTGAAGCTGTGCAGGCCATCCACTTAGCATGTTGCATAAAAGCCAAATCAGCAATCGCCGACCTAATCAACAAACCAGTCCACAGCTTAGTTGCCTTATCTTTCTTTGAACGAAATGAAAGACAGAAATAGGTAAAATTCTTGCTGATGATGTATGGAATAATCCATGGGCCATGGCAAATCTATTCCTTGTAAAATACCAACTTGCTAGAGTGACACACCATGTGAAGGTAAGCTGCTTGATCCAACTTTAGTTATCAAGACTTCTTTAGTTGCAACAGATTCAGTGTAAACAGGATAACTGTCACTGCAAATTGCACAAAGGACCCAATCAATTGACAACTTCTATCTGAATCGCTGACAATGATCCTTGGGGTCAAGTACGACTACCATCTGACCTCAGTTGGTAGCTCTAAAATCGCTGTCATCTGACCATGTCATATGTCTGATGCAAACCTAATATATTAGAGGCTTGCAGTACTGACAAAAGAAATGGAAAATGTTAAGTACAGTGGCTACAAAGGCTTAGAGTCTTGTTCAGAGTTGGGGTTGCAAACCCAAATCAAAACAAGACAATTTAGTGTCATTTTACTCGTGCCCACTATATGGTGTCAGTCACTCCAATAAGTAGAAAGAAGAGGGGATTACCTGGATGCCATCGTTAGAATGCGAAGCCAAGCTTTTGAAGACAGGGATAAGCCATAGTGAGTGCTGCACTAGAATTCACACAAGAAAGGTGGTCAGGAATCACAAGGTGATGAGGGATTGAAGAATGAAGAATATTAGCGCATGGAATAAAATCTGTAGGAGATCACAGAACGTGGATCAAAATCATGGTCCGAAATCAAGAGGAAATCACCGTGCCAACAACAATTCCAGAGGGTAATTCTCCGTGGGTAGAATTGTGATCCAAAACTACGAGGAGATAGGAGATTGCAGTGTCGACAATTATTCCTATTGCAAGACTCATGAGCAGAACTGTAGCCTGGAAGCGCAAGGAGAATCGCGATTGTCACTGATAGGAGAGGAGAGTCAGCGAGGAGGATGGATTGCCAGTGTGGTGTTGGTGTCAATGCCATTCTGTGTCTCAATGCCATGCCAACCAGCAAGGCTTGAGATTCTAGGAAACTTAATGGTGCCAATGCCATTCAATATCAATTTCAAGTCTCGACTCAGTAATATCTTATCCTCTTCCATGCGGTTTGCTATAGGAAAAAATTAAGAAAGAAAGATGTCGGAGTACATGCAGCAGAGATAATACTAAGAGCATACTTCAGAACCCTCATATTTACAAGTTTCATTGTCTACTAGCTGTACAATGTTCTCAAACACGAATCAAGAATTATGACTAAAATTCTTCAATCTTGCCAAGAATTATTTGATTTCTAGGAGCATTCTTCGAGTTACCAAGTGTTGTTGTAGAGCAATTCTAGACCGGTTAAAAGTCAATTTCACACTAGGAACTTTCAGTTTATGTAGATTTCATTTGTTTTTCCTTTTTTCTATTAGTGCAATTGTCTCTAGTTTAAAGTTGACCGGTTTGACTAAACTTGAGTTTTTTAATGTTTGACAATATATGAAGATTGCAAGTGCAATTGTCCGTTAGGGAGATTGTTGGCGCAATTCTCCTCTAGTCAAAGATTGACCAGTTTGATATGAGAGAGAAGTCAAGTAGGTCAAGGCCGACCGGATACTTGACTAGGATCCAGTTAGGCAAGGGCACGACCAACGAGAAGGTTGATGGAAGAAGAAAATACAAGTGGGTCAATGGAGGACCGGACACGTGGTATAAAAAGTCCCGGTGAGTGAAATCAGGTAGTGAGAAAATCCTGATAAATGAGGCCGGATAGATAAAAGTCATAGTGAGTAAATCAGACAATAGGCAGTAAGGAAACCCGGGTGAGTGAAGCCAATGGGAAAATCCTAGTGAGTGAAGCTAGGCAGTGAGGAAACCCCAGTGAGTAAAGTCAGTCCTAATGAGTGAAGCTAGGTGGTAAAAAGTCCTAGTGAGTGAAGCTAAGCACTGAGGAAACCCTCTTGAGTGAAACCGGTGGGAAAATCCTAGTGAGTGAAGCTAAGTGGTGAAAAGTACTAGTGAATGAAGCTTGACATTGGAAAATCTAGATAGGTCGAAGGTTGATCGGACACCTGGTATTTGGAAGTCCAAGTGAGTCATGGAGGATGACAGTTGGCACAAGGAGAAAAGTCCAAGTGGGTCAACTGAACACTTGGTGGAGAAGTTCTAGCAGGTCAAGGGTGGTCGGATGCTAGGCAATGAGCAGTTGGTGGAGAAGTCCTAGCAGGTCAAGGGTGGCCGGATGCTAGGCAATGAGGAGTCCTAACAGGCCAGGATTAACCATATGTTGGGCAAGGGAAACCTAGACTTAGGATTGAAAGTTAGGATTTAGTAATCGATTACGCAGTGTGTTAAGCGATTAAGCACACAACTTAATCACTTACGGCTAGATTGGCACGAGAACATATGGAGCTGAATCGCTTAGGTTAAGCGGCTGAAGCAATTGGGGTAATCGCTTAAGCACCTTTCTGTGAGGGAACAGAAAGCTGTTGAATCACTTAGGGTAAGCGATTTAGCAGGTCTTAAACAATCAGGGTGATCGCTTGAGGTCCTTTATGTGGGAAACAGAAAGGTGTTGATAATCGCTTCAGCTGTTGTAAGTGATTAAGCTTGGATGCTTAATCGCTT
>JBBPFP010000133.1:4738548-4759928 GCA_037974795.1 Kaempferia galanga | reverse complement strand
ACAGCCGGATTCATACAAATGCCAAAATGTAAGGTACCAATCAAATACCTTAAGATGCATTTGACAGCCTTCCAGTGAGAATCAAGAGGAGCGTGCATGAATTGACAAACTTTGTTGATGCTGAATGCAATGTCAGGCCGTGTAATAGTCAGATATTGAAGAGCACCAACTTTACTTCGATAAAGAGTAGCATCCAAAAAGGGGTTACCATCCCTAGAGGGTAACTTTAAACGAGAAACCATGAGTGTAGGCAAAGGTTTGGCATCAGTCATTTTGGTTTTGGCAAGTATATCTTGAATGTACTTGGCTTGAGAGAGAAACAAACGATTATCAGGAAGCTTGGAAACTTTGATGCCCCGAAAAAGGACAGCTCACCCAAGTGCTTTAAAGAAAACTGAAGATTTAATTGACAAATAAGTGATGAGATCTGAGGGTGTCAATGCCAACAACGAGAATGTCATCAACATAGACAAGTATATAAATGACTGAAGTGGGAGTGAACTTAATAAACAGGGAGACATCCGCCTTAGAAGCAACAAAACCCATAATTTGAAGAGCAGTTTGAAGTTTCTCAAACCAAGCACGAGGTGCTTGTTTGAGACCATAGATGGTCTTGTGCAACCAACATACAATCGAAGAGGGTACTCAAAACCAGGTGGTTGTTGCATAAAGATGACCTCTTTTAAGGCACCATTGAGAAAAGCATTATTAACATCAAGTTGTTGGATGGTCCAACCTCTAGCCAATGCAATAGTAAGAATAACCTGAATGGTGGTTGGTTTGACAACTGGACTGAATGTCTTAGTGTAATCAAGGTCAAGAGTTTGAGAGTACCCTTTAGCAACAAGTCGAGCTTTATAACGAGAAACGGAACCATCGGGATTAGACTTAACCTTAAAAATCCATTTGCATCCAACCACAAGTGCTCCAGATGGGGTTGGAACCAAAGTCCAAATGTTGTTCTGAACTAAGGCATGATATTCAGCCTTTCATCGCATCACGCCAGACTGGAATAGACAAAGCTTCTTGAACAGAAGATGGTACACGAGTACAAGAAAGTTGAGTAGCATAGACTTTGAGCTTGAAAATCCTGCCTTAGCACGAGTAACCATTGGATGCTGATTCACATGGAGAGTACGGGATTTTTCAACACAGACTGAAACAAAGGAAGGAATGACAGTTTCAGAGCTGGGAGAAGTGGGAGCTACAATAGGAGCAGAAGACTGAGAAGAAGGAGGTGAAGTGAGATTGTTGGAAGTAGGAGGATCAAAGGTTAGAGTGAAGGACGAACTTGGAACTCGTGGACACGAGATAAGCGTAAGAGAACAACAAGGATGAAGTGACTCAGTAGAATGAGAGGTAGAGTGTGTGGAGTGAGATTGACGAAAAGGAAATGAATCCTCATCAAAAGTGACATGACGAGATATATAAATATGACCAGTAGCATCGAGGCACTTATATCCCTTGTGTTTGGAGCCATAGCCAAGAAACGTGCAAGGTTTACACCGAAAGTCAAGTTTATGGGCATTATAGGGACGAAGATATGGAAAACAAAGACAACCAAAAGTCTTAAGAAAGGAGTAATCAGGAGTCATATTTAGTAATTTGGTAATGGGTATGTACCTCGAAGACTTGTAGAGGGAATGCGATAATAAAAAAAAACTGCTATGGAAAATGCATCATCCCAAAATTTGAGTGGCATAGAGGCATGGGCTAAGAGAGTAAGACTCATATCAACAATATGATGATGTTTTCGTTCCACAATACCATTTTGCTGTGAGGTGTGAGGACATGAAACACGATGCAAGATGCCAAATTTTTGAAAGAAAGAGCTTAAAGGACGATATTCCCCACCCCAATTTGTTTGTAAGGCTTTGATTTGAGTATCACATTGAAGTTCAACTTGACTTTTAAACATAAAAAATACCTGAAAAACTTCAGATTTGGATTTGAGAAAATAAATCCAAGTGTGAGGACTAAAGGCATCAACAAAACTAACATAATACTTCAAACCATATGTTGAAACAATATGGGTAGGACCCCAAACATTAGAGAAGATGAGTTCAAGGGGCTTTGAATAAGAAATGTGATACATATAAAGGTTGATGATGACTTTTACCCAAAGCACAAGATGAACAAACATTGGAAATATCCTTACTGGAATAGGGAATATTATAACTTCGCAAAGCATGTTTAATAGTTAGAAATATAGAATGATCTAAACGACAATGCCATCTAAATAATGTGGGAGATGCCACTATAGAAGGCTATGATTGAACCACTTGATTAGAAGAAACTGACATAAGAGAAATATAAGTGTTGAAGCAAGAAGCAGAGAAGGAGGTGGTGCAAATTGGTGACCCAAGGTGGAATTTATATATCCGCAAAGTAGAGGAGCATACGTCGTGAGATCCTTCACAACACAAAAAGAAGGGTGACATTCAAAGAAAACAGCATTATCTTGAGCAAACTTACAAACATTAATAAGATTTTTAGTAATATCAGGAACATGCAAGATATGAGTCAAAGAAAGGGCACGAGAACAAGCATAAGGATGAAATGTAAAAGACCCAATATGGGTGATGGCCAAACCTTATCCATTTCCCATGTGGATTTTACCTCCGATAGAGTACTCAGACCCAAGTGTCAGATTAGCAAGCTCATTAGTGACATGATGAGAGGCACTGGAATCCGGGAACCACCAGTCATCAAGAACAACATCAGAACGAGCCATTGCAACAGCAGCAAACGGATGATCAGATGTACGGTGTTGCGGAGGAGGTGGAGCGAAAGGATTCCGTTGACGATGAGGTGGAACAAAATCCTTGTCAAACCTATTATAGCACTGCTCTGCTAAGTGACCCGAATAGCCACTGATCTAGCAAATTGGACGACAAGCATTATAATTCCAGCTACGTTTACCACCACGAAAAGAATGGCCACGACCACGACCACGACATGGAGAGCCGTGCTGCTGAGATTCACGTCCCTTGGGCTAAGAAAGTTGTGTGACATTAGCAGTGGGTAGAGTAGTGATAGGTGGAGAAGAGTCATCCATATTAGCAGAGTAAGATTCAATCCTTGCTTCATGAGAGAGTAAAAGGGCTCCGACGTCTATAGAAGATAAGTATCAATTCTGTATGTGACATAAACAACAACCGAGTCATACTCTAAGCCAACCCCTCTGAGAATATACAAGACGTGATCTTCATCAGAAATGGAATGTCCACAGGCAGCGAGGATATCAACAGAGGTTTTCATCTTTGTTGAGATAATCCTTCATGCTAAGACTGCCCTTCTTTAATGTCTGCAACCGGAGCTTGTATTGCATCACACGGGCTTTTGAACGAGTAGCAAATAGGCTGGAGATGCGAGACCAAAGCTAGGCAGAAGTTTGGCATGCAACCATCTGACCTTGAAGAGTCTTCGACATTGAAGCTAATAAAAAGGAGAACAGAAGTTGATCTTGTCGAGTCCAAGAAATAAACAGAGGATTCGGAACCTCAGAATTCTCCTCTGTGGTGATCGTTTTGGGAGGGATGGGTGAAGATTCACTGATAAAAAATTCCAGCCTTAATCCACGAATACCGACGAATACCTGGAGATGCCATAGAAGAAAATTTTCATTATTAAGCTTGACGGAATTGATTTGATTGGCCGGATTGATAATTAAGAAATTAGGGTTCAAATTATGAACGACATTCGAGCTAATGTCAGTTTGTGAGGAAGTTTCTGTTATGGCTCGTCTTGGCTGTGCAGGAGGAAGAACAAGGGGTGAGGGAAAAATGGTGTCGCTCAAGCTCAAGCTCATGCGGCTCACTGCGAGCGCCCTCAAGTGCGGAAGGGGGGAGGTGTAGCTCTGATACCAAGTTGAGAAAGCAAAAAGAGACTTGGGTAAAATGCTCGATGATTTCATTTCGCCAACAGTGGGGACTTGTATACAGTTACAGAGCAGAACTGATAAAGAAAGAATAAAAAAATATTTGCTATTAGTTTGTTACTGGTAATTCATTAGATGATTTCAACACTATTCTACCGTCTTCTAGAAGCCTTGTGTATGCACGAGAAGGATGCACATATGTGCCATCCATAGGAATGCTAACATCATTTAACTCTCAACATTGCCTCTAGATCCAGTACTAGTTTTTATGATTATGCTAATTTTACTGTGAAAAAGTAGATTTGATCAGTTTTATGTCGTGTGTTTAGTTGAACATGTAGTTTTGATGAAGTGTTTGCATTGCAGGTTCTAAATGTGATAGTCCTGGAATTGAATCTGAAACTATCAAAGCGTGTGTAAATATACTTTGCAAATAGGAAATCACATAATCTTTGGCCTTTTTCATGTTACAAGAATTCCAAACTACTCTGGAAATAGATGCTGCTGTTGTTTAACTTGTATTGTTCATTACTATCCTGTAACTTAATTTTGACAAAATGAGAGACTTATGGTCATTGACTTGCAACTTATATGCTGCATTTAAGAGTTAGAACCATTTCTTGTTTATGGAGATCTTTTATTCTAGCTTTGGAGCATGAAAACCATATGAATGCCTTGGCAAGATTATTCAGTTGTATTATTTCATGTTCATATTCGAACAAAATGAGCTTATAATTGCTAACTGTTAAGTTTAGTGCCTATTTAATTACATTTTGGAAATTGCTATTTAGCTTCTATTCTACTTTAACATAGAGCGTTAGGGGGTAGGAAACATTAAGAATCTGTGGTAAGACTACCTTAATCACTATTGGGTGGACAAGCATTACTGAATTGTCGGGAAGAAAAACCATCACAGAATAATAATGAAAAAAAGACTATAAAGCGTGCACAAGATAATTGTGGTCAACACTTCTTGCCACGGAGAGGCAAAGGTATAAGAATTTTAAACACTTCATTGATTAAACTCAACCTTTGAGCTTTTTCACATCCTCTGCCTCTCCCGTCTCACCCCAGAGAATTTCCTGTCAACTTCTCTTCTATTAGATTGTTAGACTACCAAAAGTACTTCCTGAAATCAACCTCTATTCTAGATAATTATCTAGTTTTAGAGCATTTCATTCCTCAAGAATTGTGCATTCACCAGTAACCATACTTTCTCTAAGTTAAATACTTGATGTCCCTCAGCCCATTAGAACTATTAATTGATGCTATGGTGCAGTAATACTCTTATTGATTAATAGTTAACAAAAACTATGGTTGCTAATAGAAACTATACAATGGCTTAAAAATGATTTTGTCTTGCAGCTCTCACAATGTCTGTTATGGGGCTGCTTTTCCATTTCTTATTAGAGCAAAGGTTTGGTTAATTTGACATTGTAAATATTGGTTATTGGCTGTTGAATCTGAGACAATCAGTTTTTTTTTTGTTTTGTTTCCACTTGTATTAACTTATACTTTGTCTTCAGGCTTTGCTTGACTAAAATAAGATGTAATTTCTAATTGGCTGATTTGGTTATGCAAGCATCCTTCAATTAAGTTCTGATACTTCTCAGATGTGAATGGCTTGAATATTTTTGGGATTTCTGTCATTTCTATTTGTTGGAATAAGTTTAGCATTAACAATTAATCAGTTGACTATACTTCAATATCCAATACCTTATCCTGAAAAACAAACACAATTGGCATGAGTGATGTATATAATTAAAATAACACCTTTGTGCTAGTATATAATAATAGGACAGAATAATTGACCTCCTTTAAATTTTTATGAAATTCTCTGTGAATCATTCATTGTTTTCTCTAACAAGAACTGGTAGTAGAGAGTTTCCTTGTGCCTGAATTGTAGTCGTAGGAATTGATACTTCCACAGAGCGAACTGTACAAAGAACACCTCTCTTATGATGTCCTGGTCCATGCTTTCAGTAACTGTGATGCAGCAATACAAATATTAGATTCATATTTACTTTTTTTGGCAAGTCGAGTTAGCGATTGGTGAAAGATAAGGAGACAATAAGGCCATAGCTATTCTAGAATTAATCAACAAAACAAAGGGTGTTGCTACAAAAATGATAAGGTGTAAGTGTCAAAGCCAGGAACAATTTTATTATAAAATAATAAAATAGTGCTTCATTCCTACTTACTATAGAATAGTGCTTCATATCAAATCCAGAAAAGGCCAAATTAAATTAATAATACAAATGATTAAATTAAGACAAAATAAAATTCGAATCAATTTGATTATACCAGACAATCAATTAAAATTCAATTCTATTTAGTAATGAATTAATAGTTGTGAGGACAAACTTAACCTTCTTGTTAAAAATATGAATAAAGTAGTGAATTTATTGAAGCTATTTTTTAAGAACCGATCGATTCATACACACTCATAAATACAGCTTACTTTTAATTTAGAAATGTTATTCTCCCATAAATATATCATCGCTTTCAAAATAGTATAATAAAATATTTATAATATTCAATATTTGTTTTTTTAAGCTCACAACTTTCTCATAAGCATTAATCGTTATATCAGAAATTGTTACTCCCAAAATTTATATCTTATTTAATTATATTTATTTTCTGCATTTACGTGTCAGTTTATTAGAGCGCTAAAAATTGACCCCTAAAATTATAAATATAAAATAATATGTTTCTAAGGAAATATAGATGCTTACGACTTGCAATTTTAAAAATATTTTTAACTTAATAGAATATAAATTAAATGCTTTTGATAAAGGAGATTTAAAGACAACAACCAATAAAAGATTTTTTATAGTTATATCACACAAATTCATGGATTTTATTTCGAAATTGCTAATCCACATATTTAAAAATTTTAAGCAGTTAGTATTTTTATAGGAATGCTAAGTTAAACTTTTAAAATTTATTGTAAATTAAAAATATATTTAAATTCTAAATTTAATTTATAGATTATTCGTGCACTGGACATATGAATAACTAGTTTTGCATAATTTGAGAAATTTCGTAAATAAAAATGATTAGTTTATTTTAAGATTAAAGTATTACAAATATCATACTTAGTCGATGTATAATGATTGTATGTCATAAATAAACTTGATTTTTAATTCAATAAGAGTTTATTTATATTTGTTAATAATAAAAATTAAAATAAATAAATTTGAATATTCTTTAACTTTTAATTATAAATATAATCATTAATTAAAAATAAAGAAAACGATATCTATTAATAAATAAATATAATAATTTTTATAAGAAAATAAAAATTTTATGCCCTTAATTTTGACTCAACAGTGGGTCGGCCAATCCGCTCGGCTCGCAGAGATTCGACCAAGATCCGCAGATTCCAACGCCACTATCTTACGGTGATGAATCCATTTATCTAGACAACAGACGGACGATCCACCTTCCGCATGGAGATATTACTATGCGGACATATCAATTAGAAAAATCGAGGCTTCCTTGTATCTCGACATATATATTGTCTTCCTCCTGATCCATCTCCATATAAAACCCTTGATTTGAATCCCGTTGGGGACCGATCTCTCTCTCGTTCTCTCTCCCACTTCGCTCCCCTGCCTCCGGCAACATCATCCCCGCGGTATAAATTCCCGGGTCCAAGTTCCCTTCCTCGGCGGCGAGTAGGGTTCCGACGGTCAAGACTTAGCTCAGGATCTCGCGATTGGAGGTCATTTTCTTCTGTTTCAAAAAGATACATATGTAAAAAAATGTCCCTCGCTCACCGTTTAAAGTAGAATTTCGTTTGGATCCGAAATCCCCTATTGGGCTCTTACGTTACATGTTTTGGTCTTGGATTTAGGTTTAGGCATCGGTCCTCTTTTTGTCGACTTGAAATAGCTAATTCTGCCTTGATTTCATTTTTTTAATCTCTGCATCGTGGCTAATCGGTTTTATTTGTTGTTCGACTTGTTGGATAGTAGTTAAGGTTTCTTTTCAGACTGAAAGGAGGTGTCTTTTGTTTTTCCCCCTCACTTTTCCTATTGGAAAGACTTATGTTGAATGCTCTTTTTTTCTCTTCCTAATAATTTAACGTTCCGGGAGATTTTGTGTGATTTAAATTAGAATCTTGAAGGCCAGTAGATAATAAACCCAAGAATTGAAAAGTGTCATTTTGACTTATTTGAAAAGCACGGGTAGTCGCTATTGGAAGACTGCTGCTTATTTTCTTCAGGTCTCTGTTATTGTTGTTCTTGATCTATCACGAGCCTAACTTGTTATCTTCCTGTTGAGGCAATGAAATTTATTTTTTTTAAATGGACAAAAAAATATTACTTGCATTTCTTCCCTTGATAAATATGCTGCTTGCGAAACTGTATTTTCGTTGCTTTAGATTTATAGTGAATTTCCATTGTGGTGTAGTTTTTCTGCATTAATTCTGGATGCGGCAACTCTTCAACTTGAATAGTTTTATTGCATTAATAACACGATGTTACTAAATGTAAGTTATAGTTGCAGACTGAAAAATGCATCTTGCTGCATCATAAAGTGCTCTTCCTTTTCGTCTAGAAAACACAGGTCATTAGCCCAAACTAAAAAGAGCAAAGCTACTAAATGAGAGAAAGCACATGTTGTCAAAGCCTAGATCACCCCTGCCATCATTAGGCCAGTCTCATGCCAAAGTCCAACCCCTATTCTGCACTTGAGGACAAGTAACTTTTTTCCCAAAAGAGGGAGTGATGTTATGAGTCCATATCAAACAAAAGGACAATAAATGCCACATTTGCAGAAGCTTTGGTCTAGGAAACATCTAGTTGTTGAAGGTGGAAGCCCTGAAGAAACTAGGAAACAAAGTGGTCTATTGAATTATTCCATGGTAATTAGGATTTAGGGGTTCTTTTCTTGCAATTATAATAAATGGTCATGAACTGCATGTATTGATCGAATGCATTTCCATGTAGTTCAGCATGAGTCATTTTCTTTTACACATCTTTAAGTAGGAGGAATAGTTGGGCATGATTTTCCATGTTTGGCGTGTAGGTGTAGGACAGGTCATTGCTCTTGATAGGTAGCCGCCTGAAAGTCAGCCAAACAAAAGGTGTAATGCACCTGCTTGTCACTCCTTATTCCATCAGAGAGTTATGGTGAGAATGAGAAAACTAAAAACATGTTGCCTAAATGGAAAAGGGAATAGACATCTGTTTATCCCAAAGATATATGTACTTGTGTGTCAACTGGATTTGCTTGTGCTTGAAAATATAAGTTTAAAATATATTAAGTTTATTCGGACCGGTTGCTTTCTGTTTGAAATTTAGGAAATTTTTATCTATCACATGTTTTGTATGTTTTCACATTAATTTCTAGATTTTTAACATATCTATCATGAACATGTTCTCGATGATTGGATACCTTTTAGAGTTAAATACTTGGGCCTAGAAGGACATCATATTAAGAGGGATTCTTTAAATTTTTAATCTTTCAGGTCATCATATTCTTTTGGTACTTTCTTTAGTTTGATTATCCTCATAGTAAATGTTAATTAAGAGAAACCATTTAGTTTGTGGATAAAATTTATAGATTTGCATATTCCATAATTGGAAGTTCATTTGATTAAAAGATGATAGGTTGACTACTGTCCAAATTGTTGGAATTTTTGTTATTTATGATGTTTTTAATTTTGACTGTCATTTGGTTTATAATCTGTATTTTTGGAGTTTGCACAATTTTGTGGCTAAGTCGATTGCATTTGCCATAGAAATGAAAAATGGCCTTTATAGCTCAATTTTATTTTTTATTTTAAACTGTCACTTGTATCTTTTTTTCCTTCATTTTGTTGCAAGAATATTTCCAAGTGTCATCTCTCCTAAGAAGTGCTTCTCTATTGTAATTGCTACACTATCCTTTAAAATCTTGTTAATGTCCTAAAACTTAAGCCAAAAATTCTGAGCCAAGATGATGTTTACCAAGGACAATAGATTGTTCTGAGAATTGTTTGGTTCTTCAATTCTGTAAGTCTCCTTATTGTACGTGAAATCTACTCGTAGGCAGTCTTGCCATTAAGGTTACTTTGATTTTCTGAGGTTTCTTCAAGAAATCAAAAAACTTCAATTCTAGGAATAAAAAGGAAGCTATTCTTCCTCTTCTCATAACCAGCTGCTATGATTCTAAGTAGATTTTTCTCCCTATCTTGTGTAGAGAAATAAAATTTTCTCAGAAGGAATTTAAATCAGATTTGTATGTCGTCTTACCGCTCAGCTAGTTGGAACTTATCAGAATGTTGTGTTAATCTTGTTTTAGCTTTCTAAAGCAAAATCCGAAGTCTATCACAACCATATAGATATAAAGAGCAGGTAGGTGAATCCCTTTCTTCAATTTATTGTGTTTTGATATACTTAAGATAACAAGGAACAGAAAGTTGATTTACCATTCAAAAAGGATGGTGAATTTAATTAAAAATTGGGTACCAAGCAATTTTCAACAGCTCTTCTTATCATTTTTGGTTGATCAACCTTTGATGAATGCACAACAGTAGAAGAAGTTCTACCACGGTCACATATAAGGTGTTAAATTAGATTAAGCACATGTCGGTAATACGGGATATAAGACATGGTCAGATAGTTTATTGTTCACTCTTTTGTATCAAGAACTTCTAAGTCTGCATATTGCTAAAGGTGCATCGAAGATCATTATAGAACAAATATTCCCTAGTTGATATGCTGGATTAATTGACTGATGTATATGCCTTGTTATTGGCAAAGTAAACAATACAATACCTAATAACCACATCTTTTCGTGTTCAGTACTTCTGCAGCCAATCAATATTTAACGTCACTATCTTGGTTCCTCTAATAAGATTATTTAGGGTGTTAACTTTCTGGCAGGGCCAAATTTAGAGGAATAATGATATCGGCAACTGTCTAATATGTAAAAAAATTGTTTTCTGCCTTCCCACTATAAATAATGAAACAAAATCTCTTTGTTTCATGTTGTTTGTTATATTAGCCATTGGCGATTTTTTTCATTGGATAACCATCAATTTTGGTATCTTAGAATCGTCTATGGCCACATTTGAATTGTACCGAAGGTCCAGTATTGGTATGTGCTTGACAGAAACTCTAGATGAGATGGTTTCAACTGGAGCCTTGAGCCCAGAGCTTGCTATTCAAGTTCTTATGCAGTTTGATAAGGTGAGCTAAATTTTTAGCAGTTGTCAAAATTCTTCTGGAATTTCTGTGATCATACTAATGTGCTGATATTATCTCCTTTCAGTCCATGACGGAGGCTTTGGAGACTCAAGTGAAGAGCAAGGTTACTATTAAGGTAAAGGCTCATTGTTAACATGTTGGACATATTATTTTTTGTAATACTCACTTCAGCCAAGTTCCCTAATCCTTTGATATGTTTAATATTTTGTGCTATTGTAAAATTAACCTTTTAAGTTAACATTGATCTAAATTGGTGCTTCATAAGATACTTGTGCCTTTGAGCCCTTATCAATCACATATTAGCATGATATGTGAAATCTCGTGTTTACTTTTGAGAAATTAAGAAATGGACTTTGGACAGGCTTTAGTTACTGCAGCACATTCCATACAGAGTTATTTGTTATCATCTCCACTGGGTTTCAAACCTGAAAATATGAAAGATGGAATGAACTCATTTGTCAATTGGTTTAGTTATGAAAAAATATTTCCTCATAGGTCGCTGATGGTCTTATAAAAGCTACTTGCTTTTTGTTTCTCAAGCTTCAACCATCTTTCATATTTTTAATTCTAACAGAATATTGTCCAAAATCAAGTTGCAAGTTCTCTAATTCTTTATTACTTTGTCCCTGGGAAATTTATGCAGTTCTATGCTCCTGTAATTGTAGCATGCTCTTTCAATGTACCTGGAGAAGCCCAAGTATCCCTAAGTTCTTGTGATTAACATGTGCACTTAGTGGCAATTGTTATCTGGCATTACTTATTAGCTTTGTTTACAATGAACTTTGCTGTACCTAATCAATATCCTGTTTCAACCATCCCTTTCTTTCTGACAATTTAATTCCTGGAACGTCAAGTTGAGTACCATTCTTATGTTTGATGCGCTATTGTGAAGAAGAAACAAGAGAATATTATTGTGATCCCCATAAGTCTGCTACTGCAACCCTACTCAGTCGTCGTCTTTATCATTTTCTGCCTAGTAGCCATGCAAAGATTATTTTCTTTCATCCCTCTCTCTACATATACGCTTGTTTATACGTTTCACTATTGGCATTGTCCAGATTAAGAAGCAGACCAGTAAGGCAAACCTTCATTATGATCACAATCTCATTTATATCTATATGATTTATTATTATCAACCTAGGCATTTCACGTTGCCAAAGATGCATACCAGATTGCTTGGTTTATTAGGTGTTTGCTTAATGAGTGAAGAAAGATACTAAATTCTAGAGTATTATAAAATAATAAGATAAACAAAAGAAAAAAAAAAAACACAATGCTTACATGACAACCACTAGTTGATTTACACGATAGCATATAAGTTAACCAGTTAGTTTTCTCATCAAGCAAGTCATGGTCTCATGGTTCTTGAACTGAACAATTTTGTTGGAGATTGAAAATATTTTCAGTTTTTATACTGAAAATTGATGAGATGGACTTTGTTAATATTCATGTTTAATTTATTTATGAACTGAGCCTAAGAAAATGTTGTTCATTAATGTTTAAAATATAAATACATGGACACTTAAATTGATCACTTGTAGATAGTTTTCTGATTATGGTAAATTTTGTTGGCCAATTACTTATCCTAAAGCTCGGGCTGTTGGCAAAGGGATGAGATTATGCTTTTTATATTATTAAAGTGGGCAATGGCCCTTGGCACATGCCCAATACATGTACTGACTCAATCTTACTCTGGAGAGGCTAGATTCAAACACAAAGTTTGTCTGCAATGCTGGTAACATGATGAGTTTGACTTGCTGGCTATTTTTCATAAAAGCACTTGCTGTTAAAAAGGATTAGTTTATATACTTATATGCTGAACTGGTTAGACATGTTCTCTTGCTAATTATTTTCTTTGTCATCGTCATTGTCACATTCCACTTAAATGAGAGCAATGACTCGTTAACTTGCTAAGCCCAATCACGGGCTCAAAATGCTTAAACCAAGTTGATAGTAGATAGCTCATTTTTCATATAAGCTTATAAAGCTCCTTTATAGAATGTGGGAATAAATTGAGGATTACAATCTTATACTAAATGCGAGGCTTAAAATGCAACTCACAGCCCAAAATGCTCCCTAGTTGACGGGATGTGAGGTCCAATGGTGCTACACCATCATGTCGACAACCCTTTCCAATACCTCGTTATATGTCTAAATTGGGTTGGCTTTCATACCAATTGTCACGACCCCACTTAGATGAGAGAATTGACCATTAATTTATCAAGCCCAATCACTCACTTATGCTTAAGCTTAAGTTAGTTTGTTAACTTAGATAAGTATATAAAACCCTCTATTAGCTTACAACTTACCATATGAGACTAAACAATCATAATTTGAAGTTATTGCCATGCAAGTGCTTCCATGCAACATTTTTTGTTGTAAGATTTGATTACCTACTTTCTATAAATATTTTCAGTTTCTGCATGCTGTTGTCAATTCTTAGGATTGGTTCACCATAACCTCTGTCATGGATCTCTCTCTTTTTTTTTTTACTACATACAACCTGTATGCTAATCTTATGTACCATTGATGATTTTTCCTTCCAGCTTCGTTTTCTATAAGATCAATGCATTCTATTTATTCAGCATCCAAGCTCTGCAAATTTAGAGTAAAATAAGCATCTATCATATCTGGATTCTCAATCCTGCCTTTTAATTGTTAATCTGCTAATTGGGATAGCTCTGAACTCTTTTGAGTCTGTTCTGCAGGGTCACCTGCACACCTACAGGTTCTGTGATAATGTTTGGACGTTCATCTTGCAAGATGCAACTTTCAAAAGTGATGAATTAAATGATCAAGCTAGGAGAGTGAAGATCGTAGCATGCGACTCTAAGTTGCTATCTCAGTGAGAGTTCACATTTTTCTTGACCTAGGATCATCCCTGGGTGGAAAAGTTCTCATGCTTGTCGATTGCGACACCTATCCCTCTGCCAAACTTGGTCTCTGGCAAGTTTATTTCGTGTATCTGACTCGGACAACATGAGATTGGCATGCTTATGTGGATTATTATCTATGCTCAAACAATAATGTTGACAAACATTAGTGATTAGTATTTAGTTGAGCTCGAGGAAAATCGAATCGAACAAATAAAAATTGAATTAACTAATTTTTTTCAACAAAAATCTAATCAATCGAATTTTTATTAAAATCAAATAAACTGATTCGATATAAAATATCAGTTATTGAATTCATTGATTTTTCTTTTTCTTAATAGTTGATTGATGATGCATCATATTGCTAGATCAATCGAATTACGTTATTGTCTGATTCAGAATAGTAATTCAATTTAACCTATTTAATTGAATTCAAAATTTTAAAAATCAAGATCAAAATTGAAATAATTGAATCTTTAAAAAAAATAAAATTAAATTAAATTTTGAATTAACTCAATCAAACTTTTTAATTCGATCATCTACCATAAAATTGGTTAATCATATAAATGGGTTGTATTATTCATGTACGCAGATGCCCTCAAGGATTTCAAACAAAATCCGCAAGGATTTTGGGCTCTCATCAAAAGAATTCTGTGATTATGTGAACAATGAGGTAGCATATGCACGAAAAAGTAGACAAGATCGATAAATCAAAACTTAAAAATAGTTTTTTTAAAAAAAAAGACAGAGATGAAGCTTATTGCATGCCCTTTCATTTTCCTCGACTCTTCCCTTTCTTGACAGGAAACAAAGTAAGCTTGGTGGTCGAAGTATACGCCCTAGCTTCCGTAGGCCGCAATCTGGAAAGAGCAACTTGCTGCTCTTCATTTGCCATGGCATCAGTAAATGGCCTCACCTCAAATGATCCTCGGGTGAATCCTCTGGCTACCTAAAACAAATAAATACTACAAAATCAAGAAACATATTTGTCTTGCAGAAAAAAAAAAAAAAAAAGTTTAGCTAACTTTATCATATAGCTAATACATTTTTTTAAGACGAACTAGATAATTTTATGTCATGCATTGATCTTTTATGATGTCTAAGTTTATTTTCTTGCATAATATTGTGTCAACCGAGTCCGAAATGACAGGATTATCACAAAAGCATTCAGTAATTGTTTAGTAATACAATACAATCTAAAATGAAAAATAGTGTATCGATCTCAGATTAGAAATATGAGCACAGAAACAATAGTAACTATACCTTCAACAAAATCCAAACTTTGAGAGAACTACTTAAGACTGCTAGTTTTGTTTGCTTTCCTGTTGTGAGGTAGTTGCACATGTGACGATCCACTTTTAGCACAAATCTAGGCCAGGACTTCACGTTTTCAGAATCTGGCTTGTTATGAGAGACAGCCTGAAACATAGGAGATAAAGAACAAAGATCAACATATTACATGGAGATTGACAAATGCAGGCACCCCATTATTGTGTTCTTAAAAGGGGAATGGCATCTAAAAGTTAGATGAAGGTTCAAAATGAATAGCTAGAATTAGGTTACTTTTCCAGGAGAGAAACCAAAAGTAGTAAGCATCGCAACAACAAATCTGATGGTAGATTCCTCCATAAACAATTGAACAGTACACACACACACACACACAGAGTAAAGTGAGAGATGCAAGACAGGATAGAAAGCGAAAATATCAAAAGAAAGGTTCTTCTATCCTGGGTTGTTATTCTTCTAGTACAAGGAATTTGGGGTCTTTAAGTGTATTAGTTTTAGGTTGCACTTGTGAATTTGTTCATTGACTTGGACGACCAAATACATTTCCACTGTATCACATTGTTATATTTATCTTGCTGCATCACTGCATTTCACTTTAATATCTAGTTTAAAGTGCATAGTTTTCTTATGGACAAGTGATGATCATGATGTAAAATATAAATAAGAGATTTATTTAACATTATACTTCAATTTAAAAATCTCTTACATAATAATATTATTATTATATTATCTGAAACATCATTAAATTTTCTAAACTCAACTATCTTAGCTCCCAAATTTAATATTATTAAATTAATATCTCAATTTAAAAAAAAAAAATTACTTTTAGTTTACTCCCCATCCTAAAATTCTTTAAGCTCTAGGATGAAATCAGTATGATTTACCAACTAACTCTAAGAAACCTTTCACAATATTAAAATTATAGATGTAAAGTGAGTAAAATATAAACATGGAGAATATTTTAATTGCAATAGAGCTCCAAGGATACATTACCAAAAACTAAAACATCAGAATAACAGATTAATATATATATATATATACACATGCAATTAGCCCAGAAAAAAAAGAAATTATATGTAAATATTTAATGAAAATGAAGAACAAAGAGACTATTATGATTTAATCCACAATTCAGTAGTTGGCAATCATGTTGGCACATGGAACTATATTAATTATGCAATTATTGATAAGAAAACATGGAGATTTTTAATAGGTCAGTAGTTTTAAAGCTTAAATGCATACTTGGCAAGAAGTCAAATTGTGCACCTAGCTTTTATATATATATTATCAATTGAGATATAATTCTGAAGTTATACATTTTAAAATATATGTAGCTTATCTACTAATTCGCTTTTATTATTTACAAGCTATTGTGTACATTAGAATTTATATAATATGTTAACATTTTTAACAGTGTTTGAATATCTAATTTATACCTATTATACCTTTTTATGATGACAGATAAATGAATCAAATCCAAAATTGTAGTCTTGTTAAAGCAAACTGATTTTTAATCAATTGAATCTTAAAGGTAAGCCAAAGATGTGATCATTTTGGGCCGCAGCCAATGTGCTGCAAAATAACCAAAGTCTTATATTATTGTGGGTCAATGCAAGTAAAAATAGCTAGTACATGATTAACCAATTAGGTTAGCAATTTGGAGCAGAGAAGCACTCTCCTTGTTAGTGTCAAAGTCTTGCACAAAACTCAATATGGATAATATTCATGTAACCAATCCAAATAATTGGAGCAAACATGACTTGATGACAATTAAAGCCACCAAAGATCATTTGGATCAAACAATTTTAAGGAAAAAAAGGTTAGCCAGTTTCATAATATCTTCTTTGATTCCTAATCCAAATGTTGTGCCTATTGATTTTGATGAAATATATCCCAAATTTAATTGTCAAGTATCAGTTAATGTTTGAATTCTCAAACAACATTGAGATTGAATTCAGCAGATTACAATCCAAATCGATAGGTCAGGATCGTCCTATTTTGAAAATAAAACTTCAATTTGATCATAAACATAATGGTATCAAAGAAAGTGCAAATGAAAGTTTCACTTACAAGCAGGCGACATATTTCCCGTTCAATCTTTGAAAATGATGTCTCTAAAGCTTCCACTCTTCCAGTGGCATGGCAACAAATGCAGGGTTCACTAATCATGAATGTGACACTTGGACGGACCTGCAAAACTAGTCAGTAAATTTGTCATCCTTGGAAATATTGTCAAGGAACCACCAGTACAAACATTCCAGCCACTTGCCTACAGTTGCACGAAAGATATGTAATTAACTTTTGCTCAGCAAATCCAGATTGGACACTGAGGATGTAAAAAAAAAAAAACTAATTATCCAAGATTGATATGCCCAATTCGTCACTATGATTATCTGGAGTCTTAACAGAATAGACAATGACTCAGTAAGCTCCTGAAGAAATTAGCTTGCATCAATGGACCCATTAATTATGATGTTCAATAGTACAAAATGATTCCCTTTTGTGGAAAATTAATTTTGGCAGTAAAATCAATCTGGGCAGTTTTATTACAGATTTATTACTATTGCAGATTTGATTTGATTTGTTGTGCTATAATTAATTAGGAGATATTCTGTAATTAATTAGGAGATTTTGATTCCTTAAGTAGGAGTATGTGATTTGTATATATAGGATATATGGATATTGAAAAAATGTGGAATATTTTCTTAAAAACTTTTACCTTTAATTCAGCATTCTATAATTCTATGGCTCCATCTTGTTGTAAACTGAAACGAAGGATTATCTCAAAATGTGGAATACGTGACTTGTTTTTAAGGAGTAATCGTACTGAAAAAAGTGTAGAGCTAAAAAACACTTCAAGGTCTGGTTCTCAATTCATACCCTCTTCCTGGTGATCTCCATCAACCCAAGCTTAGACAGCTCAGAAACTCTGACCGTTGATCGATCCCTTTCAACTGCCTTCTTCATTTCTTCATAAATAAGCCTTCTATTTGCTGGAGCAGCAAAAGGGGAAAAATGGCAATGAAATTATTTCTTTAATAAAATCATTAAATAGGAATAATCATTGCTAAATCTCGAATGCCATTGAGTAGCAAAAAGAGAACCTAAAAGGTATTAAATTTTGAGGTATCCAACAGTGAAGGATAACTTTAATCTGTTTTCCTTGGGAGAATGATGATTATATACTGCCCCTACAACAAAAAATTGTCATATAATATTTCTATAGTTTGTGTGATACAATTTCTGTTTCCTATGTGTTCTTTAAGCAATATGACCAACCTGTTCAAGCATTGACCTAATGAGATGAGATTCTGGCTTGCTGAAGTTTGATAGCTACTACATGCAATTCTCAAGCATTAAACAATACAGATTAGACAAAATAATGGTACCAAGAGATTGCCACCGGACTATGTGGATAAGAGAATTTATTCATAACCCTTATAAATAAGAGATTGGAGAAAATAAAACTATGAAGTTATTTTACTTACAATCATCAACCATATCAATAAAATCAACCACAATTATGCCACCAATGTCTCTCAGACGTAGCTCCCTTGCAATCTAAAACAAAGAAAATGATTAATTTTAGCAAATACTAAATGGTTGTTTAAGTCCCTGAATTAGGTCGCCACTAAAATGTGTTGTCATACTTCAACTTTGCAAAATATTTATGTCAACTTTACAATTTGCAAAATAAGCAAAATAAAGGGATAAAGACAAATTCTCATTATGAAGACTTGTCCATTGGTTAATTTAACACACCTGTTTCACAGCTGCAAGATTGACATCTAGAACAGCTTTCTCTTGAGATGTTCCTTCTCCTAGCATACACTGCCCCCCATTAACATCTATTGAGACCAATGCTTCAGTCTGTTCAATCACCAAGTAACCCCCATTGGACAGGGGAACCCTACAACAAAAAGAGATCATGAGCATCAGAATACAGAAAATATTGTAGAAACAATTTGAATTGCTCACAGAGAGATGGCATGAGATTATGACAAAGAGATCAAGTCAGACACATTTCAACTAAAAAATGAGTTAAGTCCACTTGAGATACAAGCATAACAAGATGCCAGTAGTATGTTTTCTTTTGGCATGTCATGGCATTTTGATTTCACAGCAAAGCGAATGAAGAAAAAATAATTTACTCCCTATAAGCACTTAGGAACAGGATAAAAGGGGCATAAAGCTCCAGCCCTGCTTAACTAGGTTGCAAAGCACAAAAGATACAAAGCAAACAACAAAACAAGAAACACAATTGTAAATCAAACGGGCGTTCGTAGTTTATTGTTTAAAGTGATAGTAAGCAAATATTCCGAGAAGAGTAAGGATACATATTATGCCAAATGGAGTTGCACGATTATTTCAAAGGAAATTGTTAGTAAAGCAAAATATTTCATAAACATGCTCTAATCCTAAGATGATTAAGGGACAAAATGTGTGCCAGTCATAATCATGATGGTTTGATAACTGAGGAGCCAAATAGAACTTCAATTAATTTCATCCAAGTCTGTGAGCCAAAGAAACTAATGCAAAGTGAAAGCAACTTTGAATATATAATACTAAAGATTGAGTACTTACCTTTTACTTAGAATGCTATTGATTTCCTCTTCAATTTTGTATTCTTGAAAAATGGGTATTCTTTTATCATACAACTCGACTCGGTTACATAGTTCTGGTGCGATTTCCTGGAGATAGCTAGTAACCTGAACATCAAAAGAATTGGTAAGAATAATTCAAATTAAAGATAAAAAAAAGTTGTAAATCACATACATAACTATTACTTTCTGAATTTCAGTAAGGGGGTGCTTGGTAGACGGGTTTCGGAGGCTGAAATAGGAATGAAATTTGTTTCATTCTCATTCTTGATGCTTAGTAGACGAGGATCAGAATCAAGATATTGATACCCCTAATTTCATAATCCAACCCCCCTAGGTTATCGCTAAACTCATTCTCCTCTCAATCAAACTCATTACCATTTCCATTACCAAATATATACCAAGCGCCCCCTAAATTTTGAAAAGGCAAGAATATTAAACCACATAAAAGTCTATCCCTACAAACAGGGCAGTAAATAAAGTGCTATATATATCTAATGAAAAAAAAATATGATGATTTACTAGTGTCAAAATATATACTATCACAAACCAAAAGTTTTTTTTTCTTCCAGAAACATGTTACCTCATGATAAGTTCGAGGAGAATCAACAACCATGCGCTTGACCTGAAGTAAAAACCCAAGTAGACAAGACCTTAAATAGTCAACAAATTACAAGAGTAGAAAAACAGAATTGCAAAAGAGACTAACTACAGAATTAGATTGACCTTTTCATTAAAATAATCTTGCACAACGGACAAAGTCTGACCCATTGCCCGGTGTAACATTACAGGAACTGCCCCTTCTACACCCTCTTCAGCAGCTAATGCAGCAGATTTTGCATGTTCAGCTATGCCTTTCCATGTTGAAATTAAGCCATCAAGGTCCTTTTTCAGTTCATCCAAAGAGTGACCAGCAGCAACAGTTCGTACAGTCAAGCCAAAACCTGGAGGCTGCAATGTTTTTGCAACAACCTTTAACCGGCTGCGTTCCTCGCCAGTTATTTTCTTTGAAATTCCTATTCTATCACACCGAGTGCTTAATATCTGAAAAAGGAATAGAATCCTTATCCTTCTTTTGTTGATACTAATATTCTATAGGTTTGCACACTGATGCACAATGGAATAACATGAAATTTAACAAGAAATTGCAGAAAACTGATTCAGCATAAAGGTGATATAATGACCTAAAGAAGTCTCTGCAGTTGTCATTCAACATCCAAAGTAATTAAATTATATTACAATACATGAACCCTACAGAGAAATCTTACCTACTTAAAATAGCCAAAAAAATAAATAATAATATGTACAACAAACTTTAATCTTGATCTGGTCCTGGAGTGGTTTTATTCTGTTAAATAAAATACCCAAAAATAATTCTTATTCCACTTACCTACACCCTTTACAAACTTTAATTGCAGAAATCTTTTCAAAGGAAAGAATCCAACTAAGGAAATTATAACAAGGAAAGAATCCAACTAAGGAAACTTTAATTAGGCTAATTGACAACTACCTAATTGAGAATATATTAACTAATATA
>JBBPFP010000133.1:4661431-4677245 GCA_037974795.1 Kaempferia galanga | reverse complement strand
GTACACAGGATAGGTATACTTGATATTAGAATTTTCAATACTGACAGGCATGCTGGAAATCTTTTGGTGAAGAAATGTCATGCAACAACAGGAGGATTTGGGGCTCAGACACAACTCATTCCAATTGATCACGGTCTTTGTTTGCCAGAAAGTTTGGAGGATCCTTATTTTGAGTGGATCCACTGGCCACAGGCATCAATCCCTTTCTCTGAGGATGAGCTCAAGTATATTTCTAACCTTGATCCGGTGAAAGATGCTGAGATGCTTCGGATGGAGTTACCTATGATCCGTGAAGCCTGTCTTAGAGTTTTGATTTTGTCAACTATTTTTCTCAAGGAAGCAGCTGTTTGGGGACTTTGCCTAGCAGAGATTGGTGAGATGATGAGCAGGGAGTTCAAGGGAATGGAAGAAGAGCCAAGTGAACTGGAAGTTGTGTGTATTCAGGTGAGACGGTTGATAGCAGAAAGATCTGTTTTTTCTCCGGTGATTAACCCACATGATGATGATGCAATTCAATTCCACATAGAATGTGAGGAAGATGATGCGCTGACTCCGAAATCACCATCATCTTGTTATTTTGGATCAAAAGGAAAAATATCTAAAAATCCACTTTCACGTTTAGACGAGAACATAGAGGAGCTGGAAGATGAGGTGACTGGAGAGAGCGAAGTGGAGGAAAATTGTTTCTACCCTCCTAGTTGTGAATGGTCTCAACATGTTCCTAGTCTGTCCGCTTCTCTGAAGGCCATAAGCCTCACCAGAAAGAACCAACATTGTCCAAGATCTAGCTATGCTGCTACTAGATTTAATAATGGTGGAGGTGCCAGTAAGTTTCAGGTCGGTACTAGCAGGAGTGCAAATGAACCAATGCCCACGAGTGTTAGCTTTGTGAAACTTGCTGACATGGGGGAGGAGGAGTGGTCTGCATTTCTTGAGAAATTCCAGGAGTTGCTTCAAGATGCATTCCATAGCCGGAAAAGTGGTTCTACTGGCCTGAGACAAAAGCAGTGGCTGGGCACTTCTTGCCAGTTTTGAGTAGAAGACAGGTTTTAAGAGTCAAGAGGTTGTTTGAGGTCCAGTTGTCCGTTAGCCCTGTTCTTTGTAGGTGTAGAATATAGCAAAGGCGTTTTTCTTACAATAAGGACAATGTGGTTGCCACAAAAGAGGTGGTCAAAGGCTGTGTTCGTGGTGTGCCATGTGGCTCTACCGCCTCTGTATATAACTTTCATGCTTGTTTAAAGCTCTGTTACGTGATGGTGTTGTGATGGCCAGCCTGTATGCTGTACGTTTCTGGTGACATACTGGGCAAAAACATAATAATCATAATAATTCTATGTAAATGCTCTGCTGTTCTTTCAGTTGAAAAGTTTCTTTTGGATTAAATTTTGTTAATTCTATGTTGAAAAGTTTCTTTCAGTTGAAAAGTCCAATTCTGTTTCTACCTTGTTTAATGTTTTGCAGCAGGATTATGGAAGAGTGGTGAAAATTTGATTTCAAAGATAGCGAGACATTCATATGCAGGTACATATCGTCGTTGACATCTTATTTGCATTTTGTCAGTTTATCTGGTGACGAAAATTCTCTTATCAGCTGTTTATGTTCTTTCCTGATAGGGGTGCCTAACCTTGCTGTCAGTTGAAATTTCCAAGTCGAACTGTAAGATGTGAAGGTTTTTGTCGCGACTGTTTCAGGTGGAATCTAACTATTATTACATTGTCCTGTCCCAAGTTATTCAGTATTCTCTTTGCATGATAACTAGAAATCTACTTTGTCATTCTTTCCGTTAGACTCGAATTCCAAATCCCAGGATTGTTCTATTGAACATAAGGTGCGATGAACCAGAAGAAACTAACCTCGGTTTATCAATATACTAAAGCATCTCTGCCCCAGGCCAGAAGACCTAGCTGAGAAGATCTCTTACCTCGGCCGGTGCTCCTGATAATGTCATGTGTCGTCTTCTTCTTTCGACTAAAATAAAAAACTGTCCCAATCGGCCTCATGTGCCTCTAGTTTAGTTGGAAAGAGAGTGGAAGCCCACCTCTCCTGTCGGTTGTTATTCCCCTCGTCATGTGTGCCATGACTATCACAGTTGATGCTGCCACTACTAAAGGCACCATCGCTATCATATCATTAATGATCTATATATATAGTCGTTTGATTTGATTACATGGCACGCCATGAACAATCCACCTCCCTTCACTGTTTCTTATCTGAAGGAGTGTTGGTGGCGAGTCAGTTTTCAGGTGCAGTGTAGCTGTTAGCTTGCTAGGTATACATTGAAGATGAGAAGAATTCAACAACGGGGCCTTCTTCCTTTCTCGTCCAAGTACTTATTAAAATGCTTGCGCAGAGTCATATCTACGCAATGCATCTAACAAATTAAAGAGCAAGTTGTTCACATTAAAAATAAAAAGTAGTTAATTACAGCGTCATGGGCGGTTAGCAGCGTCCATTTTGAACTGGGAAACACTGGATACGATGAAATGTAGAACATGGACAAAAATGACAGGTAAGATCAGACAAGTATATATATGTATACCAATGAAAGCTCAAAGGAAAAATCACCTAACTTGAGAATGCTCAGTTTTCTTTCGACTTGTCTCAGCTCCTCCAATATGCAGATGCTTGATATATCGTTCTGATGATTTATCGTTAATTATATTTTATATTTAGTTTACATAGACCCATTTTTATATGTAAATTCTAATTATTTTTTATATTAACTATAATAATATTTAAACAAATAGTGTAAATGGACATTCATTGAGGAAAATTAACCCCTTGGCCAAGCCCAACGTCGATGGGAAAAATTATTACATTCACCGTACTTTTTCAGACAAAAGATGTCTTCTCGCTATGTGGTACATCCTGACTATTGCAATTGGAAATTTTTAAAAATTGATTTATAAACATTGAAGGTTTGTGTTGTAGATCCATTTTATACAAAATATTGATGAAGATTGTTGTTATTATTATTATTATCATAAATAACATTTTGATAAAATATCAACTTTAAATAGCTTTAGAAATTTACTTTTCATCATAGAAAAAGAATTAAAAAAAAACTCTAAATACCTTTCTTTTCTTTTTTAAGGAATCTTGTCTCAATCACGCCAAAAGGGGTTTGGAGCAACCGAGGAGAACTAGACAAATGTTCAAGGGTAGTAGATTCCATGCCTCAAGCACCAAGCAATAGTGCTCCCGTCCTTTTGTGGACAGTCACACTGCCACGTGACTCCAACTTTAGATTGGATTTTAAGTGCATTACAGTACATGTATTCTTAATTCGTTCATTAGCTAGATCCTCTATATATAACCACTGGATAATGACATTACAATTGTTCGGCCAAAAACGGCCAGAGTAACGGGAACTTCGTAATGCTGTAAGGCAGTGTATGACCTGAGAACTGGCATATATACACACACACCTAATTAGCATCGCTAACTTCAGCCTAACGAAAACGTTGTAAATTAAATCAAGTGTCCTAGCTTAAAGCAACCGACGAAATTGTATATCTAAACACAGTAAATCACATAAAAGGAAAGCATTGTGAAGGCTCTGTTTTTTGTAAAAAAATTTTAACTTGGTCTTCATCGTTGCTGCGACTCATGCAGATGCCTCAGCAGTAAAATATGGCAATCATGTGGTACTTGCATTGACATCAATTGCATGCAGCGCCCAGTAACATGGAGATGGTAGGAAAAGTAGACGTTCGCACGCAACCTGCCATGATTGCCAGTGCTATACGAGGAATAGGGATGCCAAGGAAGTTAGTCCCCAATAGCATTCAGGAGGAAGTTCTCACACAACTCAATCCTGCATGATTCAATCTCATTAGGCTCGGGAAGAACAGAACAAGGTTGACGAAGATCATCAAGCTTTACTTTTTGCAATGACACCATAAACTAATAGCCCAGACGATCATTAAGTGAGGTGCGTCCATCCCCAGTTTGTCCTGTTCAAAGTGTTATTATCTTAGAAACTTGAATTGATAAAGAACAAAATGCTGTCTGGGAACTGAAAAGATTACCATCAGGTGGTACCCATGCTTCATATTCTGGTTTGCCTCCAAGAAAATCAGGCCTTGAGGGACCAAGAACTCGCTTCTGCTTCGAACTATCTTTTCCTTTATCCCTGCTTTTGGATTTTTTGTTTTCACGTTCTTCTTCCTCTAAAGCAGACAAACCCCGCTTGTGCTTAAGTAGCAGAGCTATAGCATCTACAGCAGAGGCTTCAGCGTCAGATGAAACTGACACTTCCGCTTCAGAATTTACGCCACCAACTGCTTCGGTCTCATGGACAGACTTGCGTTTCCGTATAATTAGACCAGAAGCTGCCCCTTTAATATCTGACCCACTGTTCACAGGCTTTAGAGCTTTGTTCCTATCTATGTAGTCCACAAAATTATCCAACTCATTCTCATCTAACTGAGTTTCCAGAACCATATTCTCTTCTGGCAGTTCCCTGGTGGCACCGAGCCACTGTGGCTTTAAGGCACTATACACAGGCTTGCTGGAATTTGTGTCCTCCGTGATCTCAGTGGCTTCTGTATGTTCCTTTTGTTTTGTGATGGAAGAGTCTTTAATGACAGAACCTACAGGAAGTGAAGGCAGATTGGCTTGCTTTTGCTCAGGTTTTGGTAACTTAAGAACACTAGGAGTGGTTTTGGGTTTTGGTGCTTCTGCTATGAGATCCCTTTTGCGAGAAGCTTCTCCCATTGGATCAGCAATCTTCAGCAGATATGTTGTTTTGTCCAGCTCAGCTTGAAGGTCTGATAGTTCATTTTGAATTTTTTGGATTCTGTCATGCACTATCACATGAGAAAAAAAATGTTAAGAATCAAGATTTTGTTTCATAATGTTCATGTTTGTCTACCAAAAAGTCCACTCTGGAATATAATAACACAAGTGAATTCAAAGATAATGGTAAGATTTAACAAACTCAAAAGAGGTAGTTTATGCTTCCTATATGTACATATAATTAACCCTTAGCAGAACCCTCTTATCATGAGCCCTTAGCTGCTAGCAGCCACTCCATCCAAATCATATTCTTCTCCTCCCTCTCACTGCTGTCTGCTATTCACTCCAGGTCTGAATACACTTATCTTCCTCTCTAGCCCCACATGTCCCATCGGCACAAGTAACCTTCCATGCAAGAACTCCCTTTGGTGTTGATTTCATTAGCCTGAGATGACCATCCTTGCATCATAATCAGCCTGATACCTCCCCCAGCCATGCCAGCAACTTCTGTTCTTTGTTGCAAACTAGAGTTAAGTTTACACTATGCCAGATCTGTAACAACCACTAGGCAATCATCTTCCTGGCACTCACTACCCATGGCTGCCGCACAAACCAGTAACCTTTATTGCATGCTCAAGATGCAAATCCATCAGTAGTCGTAGAGGATGGATGAGTGTCCCTCTTCCAGTTGCAGCCCTTCATACAAATCCTATCTTTCTCTATGAATGTCTTCATTGTAGCTTACAACAATCTTTGGCTGCAGGACGTGGCTACATGGATTGCAACTCAAAGGCCTCCCCTCATCTAACCTCTTATATAATTCAGGCTTCTTCCTCACAATTCTGCAAAGCCTTAATTCAAAGGTACACCTAAGCAAGATTGAAACCACCCATCACCATTCTCATATCTGCCAATCAGCATGCAATCTACGATGGCTGTTGTTTCTTGCTCTCCTCACCATTGGCACAAAGGAACTAATCGTCATGCTCCCTCTAACGCAGTTAATGGCGAACCCAAGTGCATGTCTACGTCGAGCACAAGGGACACGACTGGTGGACCCTGCCTGAAATGAGCTGTGACCAACCTGACATTGGACTGGGCAGTGCACTGTCTGCAAGCTGAATTTGACTTGCTATTTTTATATGGAATTATTAATTATTAATATTTTTAGTAATATCCAATAAAAAATATCATTTTTTGATTAGTATTTAGTCTTTTTTATTAATTTTTCAATAATTTAAAATTTTTAATTCTAAAAATTGGTCTGCTGGGCAATGATAGGATTGGGCCCAACATGTCACTCGCAGGCTCAAGCTAGGCCATCCCCAGTGGCGCTCGTGCTTTTACACTCCAACTTCTACTGCCTCAACCTTCTCACCCTCTTTTCCCTTCACTGAATCTTGTTCTAATATTAACCACCTGAACAAAGAAACATCATATTCTTAGATTGCTATTTCCAGAAAGTAATCCAGCTATGTTATCTATCTCCAGTGAAGACTTATTTCTTGTTCTATAGTATTCATATTTCCTCCAAGCCCCTCAAGTTTTTTCCTTTCCCCCAATCTATTATGTGTTATTGTACAGCTGCTTTAGGGAGAAGCTCACACAAGAAATTAGTTATTGAGATATCTCTTCCTTCTCATTTCACTTCATCCTCTCTCTCTTTAACATCATTGACTATATGCTGATCCAAGGCGAGGGATCACCATAGCTTTGTTTCAAATGCTATTTGATGAAAAGTCAAAATGAGTTCAACAAAAAAATATCTGAAGAAAAATAACATTTGAAAACATGGACATAGACTATAAAAAACAAAATCAAGCGATTCAGCAAAACAATATAGCTGCAGAAGAATTCATCCAGAGCTTGATCAATTGAAAATTAAGAAAGCTTCAAATTATATTGAGGTATCTTGAAACTATCTTCAATCATGGGTGATAGGAAACTCACCGAGCTGAGATGATAGTCCAGACATATAAAGGTCAAGGTCATCTTCACGTTCAGTGCTTTGTCCAGAGGTAGTAGTCTCCTTTTCTTTTTCTTCTTTTTTTAAAAGCAGGGCCTTCATTTCCTCAATTTGTTTAATAATTGTTACTTTTCTCTCAAGAAGAGAATCAGCTGTTACTGTTTCAACTGACTGCTGTTCACCAGATTTTCGAACAGAAGGCTTCTTTGTCCGATCATAGAAGTCATCGTCATCACTGAAAGAAACAGGCTAAATTAGCTTACAGTAATATAAAAGTTAGCAGGCAACCAGAGAAGAAATTGTTGAATTGTTGGTTCTAAGAACTATTATTATTATTATTATTATTAACGTCAATGGCAAGATAACATTTCAGTATCAAATGGCCATTTATGTCTAGTTCCATTGTTGTGGGAATCAGACTAAAGCCCATCAAAGTAACATACAGTGAGCATTATTTGCCTCATAGGTGGCTTTACCAAGTAGGAGCAACAAACAGTGACAATGAGTTACTAATTGTTAAGGGAAAGTATTCCTAATGAGATACCCTACGTACCCTCCAGGCCCTCTACTATCTATTTATAAGTTATTACCAAACAAGCCCACTACATAATTACATGAATCTATAGCATTTCCCCTTCAAATATATTATAAATTCCAACTTATTACAAATATATTCAACTCTAGGCATTCTTAGTGATTTGACCAACAAATCAACTAATTGATCATTGAACTAACAAAAGAAATGATCATCTCATTAGATTGCACAATCAATGTTTTGTCCTCTCATAAAATATAAAATTTGAGGCTATATACATCGTAGAGGTTCATATCCTATTTTAGTCATCAGATGCTTAATTCAAATGAGATCACATGTTACCACGGAGATTACTCTATAGTCTCTCTGTGTTTGGCCTTGCCACCACAGTCTGCATCTTACTTTTGCAAATAAGGTTACCTCTAAGGAGAACACAATAACTAGATGTATATCTTCCATCTTTAGGGAAGTTGTCCATCTGCATTGGAATACCGTACAATCTGAAGATGATCTAGGCCACGAAATAAGATCATTTTTCAAGTAACATAGAATCCACGTAGTTGCTATCTGATGGTCATGATATGTTCTCTCTGGAACTGATGCATCCATCTGCTCCCATGATGAATGAGTAAACTTAAGAAATTTTGGCAGCTCTAGTACTAAGGTGCTCCAACTGCCTCTATCCTGTAAACCAAACACAAATATCCACAACCCAAGAGGCATAATTTCTTCCATTGAAGTTGATAATTGTAATGGTCGTGGTCCTCGTGGACCATGAAATGGTGGAAATGATATCAATAAGAGGCAGTGAGGTGGTTGAAGAAGAGTCTGACATCTCTGAAATCTTCCTCAACAACAAAGCTGCAGATTGGGGCTGGAAGAGGGATCGCACTTCTGAATAGCTTTGTTTGTTATTCCATTGTTGTGCAGTTCCTCAGAACTTTAGATTGCTTGAAGAGCTCGAGAGAGGGGAAAAGAGCATAGCAGATGCGACTGTAAGTTATGGTATGGACATGAGCGGAGCTTACCCATACAAAATATTCACCCTTTGCCAACAGGACCATGGACTCAGATTTTTTTTTTTTTTTGTTTACAAATGAGAGCATTAGAAAGAAAGTCGGAGCTGCATCTATTGAGGGAAAACACCAAAAGACACGTTAAAGATGGTACAGGTATGTACTTAGACGACATAAATGCTCAAGTTACAAACACGTATATCAAACGAGGAAGAAGAAGAGGAAGATAAAAAAAGACTTAGTTAACAATAATAAAACAAGATAAAATTTATTAAAATATAGATAGTGATATAGTAGGGGATAGAGCCCAATGGCGTAAAAGAATCTATATAGCTGACCCCACCTAGTGGGATAATACTTGGTTGTTGTTGTTACGTTTGAGAGTTTCTAGGGTTCTATGCCATCAATTTCTCTCCTGTGTGTTCTATGTGCCATTTTGTGTCATGAGCAAACACGTAGATATTGTCCTCCTAAAGCAGTTAACCGTCGAGGAGTCTACTATCCACCCACTCTGTGATCACATGTAGTTGTTGTTATTGCTATTTCGATTTTTATGTCACATCTTTGTTCTTTTGCTTCGTTTTAGATTCATTTCCTTGGATCTGTTCTCTAGTTTAGAGGATGTAGACGGAGCCAAGTTGACGACAATCGATATTTAAAAAAAAATTAACAACCCTTCCTTTGCGAAACCGTGAACTAAGGTTAGTTTTCTTTTTCCTTCTTTTGGTAGTGTCGTTATTTAGATTTTGAGCCAATAGTATATGACGCTTTAGAATTTCTTTTGGGTACTTCTTACTTGAGGAATGAAATTTGGGATGAAAAAATGATTTATTTAATATGTCATTGATTCATGGCTTTAGGGTTTTCAGTGTTTAAGTTTGGTTTGTTAGTTCATTCTTTGCTTATTTTTATTAGGAAATCACTATATCTATAATGCATAGATTTTTAAAAGAAAAGATCCAAAACCAAAAGAACAAAACATTAGAGATGTTAGAGTTGAAGAATTTGATTTTCACAACTACCGACATATCTTGGACTAAGCACTCCAATATGTACTTATAATGCTAACATTAGAGATCAAGTGCGAAGGACATCTTTGCAAAGAGGTCCATGTTAACCTTCAAGTTATAAATTCCCAAAATGAAAATTTGGAATAGGCCAATTTAAATGGTTCAATTCTTCATGGTTTAAGTAATTAGGTGATTAGTTGGAATATAGTATAGAAAAAGATGTTGCATATTGTTTGTATATGAAGACTTGAAAAGAACAATTGTAAGATAATTTTTTTGGGGTGCTTTATGATTATAAAATTATATATATATTTTTTACTTTATTAATTGTATTATATTGTTGCCTACACTAAATCAAGATCCTATCTCCGCCCCTGGTTGTAGCAAGCATCATGATGCAAGAGTTCGCCACACAACAAATGTGAATAGGATGTGGACGAAGTCGTGGAGAGGAGACGACATTGGAAATGGTGCAAATTGAGGATATGGACACCAGTTGAGTCACACGGAGATGTAAGGCTGAGATCATATGAATGCACAGGT
This sequence comes from Kaempferia galanga, assembly GCA_037974795.1. NCBI lineage: Eukaryota > Viridiplantae > Streptophyta > Magnoliopsida > Zingiberales > Zingiberaceae > Kaempferia > Kaempferia galanga. Next base: position 4,667,435 of record JBBPFP010000133.1, on the reverse strand, counting down.
GATCGTGCGATGGGTTACACAAAGAAGGTTGGCTCCAATACCATGTTATAATACCCTAGATAGCCAAATAAGACATATTACAAATACACCCCTAACTATTTCATAATTACATAAGGATTCTAACACAAACAATTCCTATTGCAATTGATGTGATGTTTGCAAAAGGGAACTCTTTAAAATCATTGGTTCAACAAGAATAAAAAAGTGAAAGCAGCAATTGGAAATTTTCCTCATTCTACAGCTGTTATCAAATCCCAAAAGTATCAAAAAAAAGACAGAAATTACCAATTGATGATGGCAAAACTAGACACGTGAACTAAGTACCACTATAATAATGATTGTCAAGTTCGACTAGAGTTGTCATTTAAAACAAGGAAAAGCAGTATGTCCTAATCTCTGTTTGAACTATGTCCTGACCATCAGAAGTATCAGTGTTTACTGACCCAAAGTAAGAAAATTTGACGCCTCATAACAAAAGGACACTCAATATATAAGATAAGGCTGAGGCTATTTTGGATACTGTCAATCCATTGACATAAATACTTATACAGGTGGTATATTCAATCAGACAAATACTATCTTATAGAGGTGTCATATTCAATCTTAAACTAATTGCACAATACTTATTATGAACAATATCTATAAATATATTAAAAGAAAAGCATGCCTTTGAGGTAGTCTGACAATCGATTAGCAGATAAAAATGTCATGACAATCAAATGAGATGAGTATTGCTTTTCATATTTTACTCAAGGACACTCATGATTGACTTATAACCATTTCATGGTTTTTGTAGGTAAAGCATTTCATAGATATGCTGAAATCACCTGATGCTGTAGTCAATGGTCATCCATACTGCATATTTAGTATTATACATAATGGTCTGAGCATGGACTACTATCAATAATGGATGGAGATTTCAAACTTGTAAATAATTAGCTACCAACTCAATAAATTGCTTGAAATTCAAACTAAACGAAGTGGAAAAAGAAGTGACACGTGGATCATGGATACCTCAACACTTCATCTTCATCTTCAATGTTCTTATTCTTTGTACCATGTACTACCTTTCTGGATCGAGCTCCTACACTTTCTTGGATGCTTTCATTCAGTGTCTCCTCTAAGTTCTCCAGTTCCTCCATGATCTGAGACAAAATATGCAAGATCTAGTAATTTGCCCAAAATAAAAATCTTATTTGAAATATCAAGACAGTTCAGAAAACAAAAAAAAATAAAAAGCATTACCTGAGATATTCTTTGTTCATTCCGACCTATCTGCGTTTGCTGGCCTTGAGTTAAGCCACCTTGTGCAATGTCTTTTGCTCGTATGGCATCAATTTCTTTTTTCATGTTAGCAACCTTTTCGTAATAGATGATCAAAGAGTTACTATGTGGCAAGCATAAAGTCAACTGAATGATATTACGTCAATAGAAATTGAAAAGGCATGGTACACACTACAAATGGAGCAAGTAAATACAGAAAATAGCAATTGTCTAAAACATTTTAAGGGACACTCACTGTCCAATTTGAGCATAACTATCTATAGTATTAATATCATTGGTGAAATTTCAAGGCTTATCAAGAGTCAAGACTCAGCAGGTTGGACTTTGGAGGACTTCCAGGGCATGGTACGCATCTCACTGTTTTTTATCTTTTATTCTGGTTTTTTGGGCTCTTAATAAATATCTATACTATCTACATTAACTATAGTGTCTTAACCCAAAAGAAATACCAACTACCATAAAAGTTCAAAAATCAAGCTCCTCAAAAACTTACGCTTTCCGTCGCTTAGGCAGCTGTCCTTTCTGTTGCTCTGGCTCCATATCTCTACCTTTTATAGTTCCAGTCCCTTTGCGGAATTATCATCTCAATGATGCTGTGATTCCATGGTCGTCCCCCAACAAACACCAGCAGCTATCCATGGATGGGCAGTCCAAGGATAATTTTAAATAATATTAAAGGGCAAAATGACAAGGTCAACTTACATGTATTTCCCATCTTGTAAATTCAGTTTGATTTTTAGCAATAAATTCAAATTTGCACTGTCTGAGAACAGTAAAGGTTCTGTTTGAGAGCAGTATAAACCATCATTATTCATATAAGAACTTAAAGTGTGTGTGTGTGTGTGTGTATAAATTATATAGCATAAATATGATTAATTAATTAATTAGAGTTAACTGTTACTATTAGATATGAAAGTACAATACTAATTTACTCAAATTAACTGTACATTAATTACTCTTATAATAGCTTATGAAGATATAAATATTAAAATAAATTATTATTAAACCATCTAAGAATTTGAAACATTAATATTACTCCATGTAATTGATATGCAATTACAACATAATTATGGACTACAATTAATAAAAACCCATAATTATATTGATCCCTATTGGTTACATTATTACAAAATATATAAGATTAATATATTAAACTTATAAGTTATAACTTAATTAAGCATACATTCCAAGTAGGACAACCCACTGTGCAAACCCATCCCCTTCCCCTTGATGCCATTGGCCCTCCCTTGCCACTATCACCACTAGCCTAGATGCAGCCCACAAGGCCAGCTACCTCCTCAATGGCGATATAAAGACCTCAATGCTTCAACCACCTACCTCATCTCTCTGTAGCAATCTCGGCAAATCTGAAGAATTACTCTCATCGTTGTGTAACTTCCTTCACCCATTGATGTAGTTACAGTATCTTTTTTTGTGTTTATCTGTTGTCATCGTCTACTTTGTTATGAACAAGACAAATTCAGCGACTTTTTTTTTAAGTGTCTAAAACTGCAAACAAGCAGTTCGATATAATGCCTCACGAGCACATCAACAATTGGACCCTCATAATCTGGAATTGTTGTGACAGAGGGAAGCTCAACATGGCATTGCCCCATTTTAGGATGACGAAAGAACAAAGAATCTCCTAGGATGAAGTTGCTACTTACCATTTTGTCAGCTGTGGCACAATGCGGTCAGTTGCAGAATGGGTTATTAGAATGGTTTTTTTGTTGGTCTTCTACTAGGTCTTTTTTCATCTTTCTTTTCTCTTTATGTAATTGATGCCATAGATGGAAAGAAACGTTATCAACTTTCTGTTCCCTTTCACACTTGAAAGTAATCAAAATTTTACCCTATTTCCTTCCTTTCCTTTCCAATCCATGAATCCATTGTTTATTTTTTCTCTAATTCCTTTTGTTCTCCTTTCAACACAGGTAAACATGCCCTAAATATGGCCTACCAAGTATAGTGTCATGACGATTTTTCTTCATGCATGACTGACTACAAAGACAGAAGTGAACAAGAAAGGTGCAAGGAAGATACACAACTAAGTGGAGAGTGGACGACTCTTATACGGCAAGAAAATAACAAGGATTATTGGACGGATAACCCTAAAGGATTTTTTGGGGATTTTTAGAAATTTTTTAAAATTTAATCGGAGCTCGTATGACAAATTTATGGGGATGAAGTGGGTAGACTTAGAGAAAGCCTGCTTGAAATATCAATTAAATGAGAATTGATTAATTCAATTACCCTAAAGTTGGATCAATTAAACCTATATATATATATATATGAAAACTTAAGTTATACTCTTTATTTCTTCTCCTCTCCCCAAGTCCTTCTCTTCCGCCTTTGCCCTGCAGCGTCACCTGCATTGCGATGGCCGCGCCAACCGACCCTCTTCTTCTACGATCGTCGAAGCTATATCCGAGCCACCCTTCTCCTCCATCGATCACCTGAGTCTGTCCAACGGTTGTCCTTCCCTTTGGGTCGCCGCCTAGCATAGATCAATCTCTGGTCGGGAGCACCGGATCTGAGCTTGACCTTAGTCCCTTGTCGTAGCACCCGAGCACCTCATCTCTGGCCGCTCGTCTACTCTAGATCGGTGTGGAACTCCTCTACCGATCCGACCACAGATCTCCGGCTGTTGGAAACGTTGGTCTCCTTCCTCACTCACGAGAGCTCTTCACGTTTTCTTTGTTGCCAATCTCAAGGTAATGGCTAACCCTAGTTATAATTTGAGCATTGAGTGTTAGATGGCTGATTTGGACCTTAAACATTCTCTGGCAGTAACATTTCTTCACTCCGACCATACTCTTGTTCTTGATTTTTGTCGTGAATCCACAAAAGGGGCTATCAGGTTTGGTGAGTGCTAGTTGAGACAATTGATTACCGAACCTTGGGATTAAGGTTAATTGGAGATGTAATGTTGATTTGGGTCTCTAATGCTTGTTGAACAGGTTGTGGATTGAGAGAATTGGTTGGGAAATTGTTTGAGCGGCCGCCTCATCATTGGTGGAGCCTTCGTGTTGAGGTAGGTTTGTATTAGAGCTGTGAATTATAGAAAAGATTTGATTCTTGCTTAAGTTGGTACAATTTGGGTACATAATTCATAAGGATTATTGCAAAATCTGATATTGGAATGGTTAGGTAAAACTTAATACGATATTGGAACGTTATGGCTACCTAATCCTTGTAGAACGTGGATTGATTATATTAATTAAAGAATAATCAATTGGATGGATGGAATCGGAAAATTAGGTTAGATCCGATAGATCAATTTGGGAATTAATTAGGGAAATTAACTAAGGCTAATTAAGTAACTAGGGTTAGCTATTCATCTTATATGCGAGTAGCTAATTGATATCAAGGTAATTAATTTAATTACATATGGTTGCAGGTCATTGATTTGTGACGAGCAGCTTGACGTGGGTCTGTTTCTAATACATTCATCGTATTGAGACGGGTATTTCTTCCTTGATCTCTACTTAGATCGTTGATCTTGGTGCATGATTATTTTTATTTGATAAGTAGGACTGCTTTACCTTAAATCTACTTGTCGTCGTTATCCTGCTTGACCTTTGAAATAATCCGTTTTATATCCATACAGTCTCGACTTTAAATATCTTTACTCTGCAGAGTATTGATAGGTATGGATTGCATTGTAGATGATACCATGTTGAATATTTTTATGCATGAGGTGTTAACATGAATTGTGATAACCAGTAGACATCGGTTGGATTCTATTCATCCTTGTGGATTAGGTGTTAGGTGGTCTGAGTACCGTGTGTACTCATGTTGATTGGGTTGTTGAGTCAACCTTGTACTGGTTATAATCATGTTGATTAGGCTATTATATGGACCTTTTACAGGGTGTCCACATATCGATTGGGTGGATATGCTAATCTCGTACTTGATACATTCGTATCGAATGGGTTGTTGCCTTGACCTTATGTTGAAGTGCTTGTGTTGATTGTGTTGTTGTATAGATGATGACCGTGTTTATAACATGATTATTCAGATTATGCTCATCATCTCACGTTGCATGCTGGCGACCTTTGCTCAATTATATACGAGCTAGTCGTCAGTTATTTCTGGCTAACTATTCAACCACTTCGAGGGAGGGAGTGGAGTGATGGAGTGGAGCATGTCCTGTCGTGCCACTCGGTCATTCCGGGATAGTGATATCCGGCGTTGTGAGCAGACAGGGACCCTGACGCATTCCTAGCTAGATAGCTACCATACAAACTGTCCGCCTCGGCCACGCTTATACGGTGGTATCTAGAGGGTAGTACAGTTGTCATTTACCGGCCTCTCGGTCATATCGGGGTCGTGGTGTCTTATGAGGTGGGCGGGGTAACCATGGAGCATACATATGCACATGCATTTGGTGCGCAGTGCATCTTTCGGATATATTTTGCATGCATGTCTAATAGATACTAGTTATATGTGATTGTGATATGTTACACTTGCTTGAGATATGATTGTTGCATATGGTTGATATGACGCATACATATGTATACGTATTACATGTACTTGTTGACATGGGTTGTACAGATGCTACAGATAGTACGGTTGTGGATACCTAGGAGAGTTACCCATCATTACTGGTATGTTTTGGTCTGGTACTGGTATGTATACAAATTTTATGTCAGTTATAATCATACTCTTATTTCCTACTGAGACTGTATATCTTTCATCTTTTTATTTTTATATAACC
>JBBPFP010000133.1:4641152-4652674 GCA_037974795.1 Kaempferia galanga | reverse complement strand
CAATATTAGTAAAAAAATAATTAAAAATCTAAAATGAAAAATATCTCCTCTCTTAGCAAAAAAAAATCTAAATATGGAAGGAAAACGATGTTGCAATTTAGTGCACACAAAGGAATAATCTGATCAAGAAAACAATTAGTGCTCACAAAGAGTTGCTCATTCTTCTCAACTGCAACGTTCCTGTTTAACAAATTTAAAGAGATACCTGAATGATTAGCTTTTGTCTATCTCGACTAATATTAATTTACGAAGGAAAATAAAAGAAATTCCAAACTAGAATAAGAAACATAGATGCAATAAATAGAAAAAAGCACGGTAGAAAATGCCTAACAAAATTTGATATTCAGTTTGTTCAAGAAAATTTCTACCCAATTGACGATGAGTTCGGAGTAGACAAGCTTTCTCACTTATGGGGTTAGAAGCGGCGAAGTTGTTGGCGTCTAGCGAAGAGGGAAACTGTGGAAAAGTCAAAAGGTAGAGAAGAGGAAGCTCCGTTCTCGGTGGAGAGGGAGATGACTTCTTTAAGGATGGTGCAATCGAGACACGACTGAAAAACGGAACACTCGCAGAAGGCCCCGGGTTACAGTCCGGGTATACCTGGCTCCGCCCTAGGCAGTAAGTAGGCCAAAATAAAATTGGGCACATGATTTAGATGCTTCAGAAACGTGGAAAAGCAGTACTTTAACAGTAATTTTCTAAATTTATCTGACAGATAAATCCATCTAAATTATTAAAATAAATAAATATAGAAAGTCGGAGACTCACTGCGGCAGGTACAGTAGGCTACGGAAATCCAATATTTTATTCTTGCAGTTGTACTTTACTTCAACGTTTCTCTAAACTAATATTAATTAATTAAACTAAATACTTTTTTAAAAGGACATAATTAATTACAAAAATATATAATATCATGTAATATTATTATATATAGTGCAGCCGTGTCATCGTTGCAAGTGTATATATATGCCAAAAGAAAAACAAAGGAAACTTCCAAATATGATGAACCCTTTGTCGCCATATCGCTATATATATATAGCTAAATGGGTCCTCGTCATTTAGTAACGCCGCACTCCTCCATGTGCACCATTGAAGCTCACATTTTAACAACCGAATTCGTTAATGTTTAAATATATATAAATAAATTATATTTTAGATTTATCTAATAGATATAAAGAGAGACGACCAATTATGGTGGTAAACGTCTTGGGGTGTTTTGGTTGGTGGGAAGTGGCTATCACAAGCCACGAGCTAAGCAATAATGGAAGCTTTGAGGACATTCAGAGATCAAATAATATGTCCAATAATATTTAAGATCCAAGTAATTATAATATCTCTCGATATATATGAAGGTACCTCTGTCATGAAATGATTGTCCAATATGTAAGAATGAAATCATTAAACTCTACTGATTACTTAAATAATGGGACAAAAACTTTTTAAATGGCCCTTAGCATATATGTCATGCACTAAAGTTGATCTAACTTTACTTTCCTACCACTTTTTTTTTAAAAAAAAAAAAAACTTTTTGTTACTTTATAGGATTTGATTTCCGCATAGTAAAGGCCAAGGAGGATATTATTCCTAACCCACACAGGTTGCTGGAATCTGATGAGTTCAGGGAATCTAAGATAAAAAGCCTCTAATAAACATAATTTTCTTTGATCTCAATATACATATATATATATACATACATAATAGAATCCTTTTTCGTCAAATATACAGAAATGAATAGGTTCACAAATACAGGATCAGTTCACAAAATTTAAGCACTCACGATCACCGACTTTGGCTGGGAAAACGAACATCTTCGATCTGCAGTTTAAATTGATTCTGAAAATAGTTTAAGCAGATATGCCTCGAACTACTTCACGTCTTCACTTGTATTGAATTTCCCTGTGGATGGCACACCTTTGTTTCAAGTGCCTCCGTTCTGGATCCTGCTTTGAGTATCATGGTTCTAACTGACCTGTTACTTTTCTCCTTTTGAGAACAATTTGATGCACTGAAAGCGAAATAATCTCATTCTTTCTCGGCTATGACAACGAAGACATCTTTATCTGACCAGGTCCGTCGCATGTCTTTATCTGGTGGATTGATGATCGCTCTCTCAGCATCAGAGAGGCGGTAACCAATTACAATCTCTTTCCTCTGTCGAGCTCGAAGAATAATTTCATAGAAATTCATTTCTTCATCTTCACAAACATAAAGATCAGCTGAACGTATTTGCATTTCATTTCCCTGCCATATAAAATAGATAATAGAACTAATCATAGCTGAAAACAATTCAGTTCAAGAATTGCAATTAGATGAGAATCAAGAGTATATTAAGCAATCCAGATAGTTGAGACAAATATGATTTATGATGAACAGTGATGGTGATGGAATATTAAGCAAATTACAAAAAAATAAAAATAAAAAACACTATTGCCCTTTAGACTTGAACAGTACTAGAGATTATAAATTCCAAGATATATATATATATATATCTTTCATCTATTAACTTACCTCTTCAGCAAAAAGTTCTTCTAGCACACCGTTTATTTGCCGGTCTTCAGCAACCATTGCTAATGCCATGCTCACCAGTTCATTTGACAAAACATAATCACTTATCTTGGACATGGACAGCAAATTTTTGGTCCTGGGATCAAGAATTTCACTAATTATGACAGATTTATTCGAGGCCTGCTGCATATCTCCAATCCATGTACCATGGGAAAAGTTTCCTCCTGAAACTAGGTCTTCACTATAGGGAAGCCTTTTTGCCTACATTGCAAATAAAATAAAAGAGTAGTTACGACTTTTTGAATAATCATTATCAAGATGGAATATCAATCCACAACCTGAATATCCCTGATTAGCAGCAATGTAGCAAGCGATCTTGAATCCGCTTGAATTGCTGAGTCTTCAACAGATTCATCAGCCAATATCAAGATCTGTGAAGTATGTTATGAATGGTCCCTTTAATAAGTATTAGAGGGGGAAAAAACACCCACAAATTTAAGATTGAATTTTTAACTCACAGAATCAAATGATTCTAGTGGAAGGCTCTCTAAGTGACGGCGGATGACAGCATTTCCTTCACGGTTGACCAAAGATATGTTCTCCAACCGGCTGAAATCTAAACCACCATCTGTAAGTTTTCTCTCTCTCTCATTCTCAGGAACGTCATTGAACATCCATAATTCAGATCCTGGCGCTAGAAAAGCATCCAACACCTGAACGAATTTTCAGCAACATTAAATTAAAACTTGTATAAGGAAAGACCAAAGACACGCAGCACCAACTCTACCAAGACTTTATCAGAATAAGCAATTGTATAACTGAAAATAAATTCCAAATGTTAGAAAGTCACATAGATACCTACCAAGAAAGCTAACAAGTTCACTTCAGCTTAATAAATAGATGTCACAGTTCAGACTTCAAATACCATGATAATATGGAAGGAAATCCAAAGACATGCAACTAGAAGGAATCAACCAAATGGTTGCAATTTCATCTCAATCATATTCAGACTGTTTTCAAACAATCATAATATCTACACTTTAGATTAAATGTTCAACTTATCTGATTACATCTGTGTTGGACACAGAACAGTGGAAAAATGTACTTGTATATAATCTTCCATTTGAAAATACATATTCTCAAATAAACTACCTTAAGTACATATTACCACATTCTTATCCACATAACGGTGGGAATATCAATTCTAATTCCTTGTAATTTACCATAATCATATCTTCCATATCACGCCGCCAACCACAAAATAGTATTCTTTCTGGAGATTTTGGAACAGTAAAATCTTTGGGTAGATATCCTCTTCCAACCTGCATAGGTGATAGAAAAGAGAAAATTAGGGGCTTCAAAGAATGAACTCACCACTATCATATCATCTATATCCCGTCGCCATCCACATAGTAGAATCTTCTGAGGCTTTCTGGTAGGCCGGACAATGTCTATGTACACTGCCTCTTTGACCTGAATATAAAATTAATTACTCTTATGAGAGTTTAAAGTAGGTGCCTTCAAGGTGGTTACATGTTCTGCTGGACTAAACTGAGACATTCAATGCCAGCTCACCCTTAACAAGGTAAGATATATTCAATCATGACTGAGTTAATTTAAGCATATATCCCTTCTGTAGCTTCTTGTAATACTTCCCTTAGTACAGAGATTTCTATGCTGCAGTTATTTAAATTCTAAAGCTAGATGGTTCTAATGAAGAAAATGCAACAGAGCTAAGTGACTTCGTGGGATTATAGGAGGTACACCTTATATGAATGTTTAAGCAACAACTTATATGAGATGAATCATTCATACATCATACTAGAATTTCAGAGTAGTGGACCTCAACAATGTTAGATAACGGGCAGAAAGTAGAAAAAAAATTATTTGTATTAATTGCATATCCTTGTCCATTTTAGACTAATTAATCCAAAAATGCTCTTCAGACTAAAACTTCAACAAGCAAGAATAGTAGTACTTGATGAGATTCAAAATAGAAGGCTAATGAACATTCAGTAAGAAGGTAAGTTTTTGCAATTGAACTGTGTCAAAGTGTTGTGATTGTAGAGACATGAAACAATTTTCACTAATGAAGTTCTTCCAACAAGAGTTAAAACTTCCTAAAGGAAGTGTATCATTAAGCAAATATGAATTCTAATATCATACGAAACAAATTGGGATCTCAGCAGCTAACTGAATTGATGAATAAGGATTACAGTTGCATGAAAACTTCCAAGAAACTTTTTATTTTAAGCATGATTTATTATTCATGCAACGTCAAACTTGTGACCACTTCTTAAAGCACTTTATTTTCTTGTATACCTGTGAAAATTTCAAGATCTACAGAATTTGGTTAGTTTTCAAAGCTCCACCCCAGGTAGGTGTCAATATTAGTTTTTACACATTCTAAGAAAGCTTTACATTTACAGGTGCATCCTTTCACAATCTAGTACTCAGCAATCAACATGCATAAATTAAAAATACCACTTCTCAGAACAGCTTACCAATTATTGATTTGTATTTTTTTTTACATAGGGTAGAATCATTGCACAAACACTAAGGACACATCCTGGTGTGATATACTATAAGAGCCATCACTAACTAGTTTTTCTCTTTTTACCTTTTTTTTGATAATGACATTAAAAAATATCATGGAAAAACAACGTAGATCCTCAAAAACACTCATTTAGGACCTGGTGCGCTATTTTACAAGAGCCAAGCCCCTAAAAAGGAATATCGTGTTCTCATTCTACCATAATACTTGAATCTGAGTAAAAGCATGAGACAAACACTTATGAAGCTTCCCTTTTCCTATTTTAACTCAGTGGTTCATTGATATCTGTGTTGACCAAGATTTTCAGCTTGGCGGAAAAACATGCTCTTTTTTATGCAAGTACCATGCCTCCAAAATTAATATATCACATAAATAATAATAAGATAAACTATCGAATTACAAATTGGGTTCTGACTAACACCAAACAGCAAAACAACTAAATCAAACTGAACAGCTTGAAGAGCATCACCTTAAAAACCAATGAAGCATGAAGATTAAAAAAAGTATTAAGATAAATGAGTAAGAATAAGATAAATTTCCTCAAAATAGAAACAAGTTCCAGAGTGCTACATGATCTCACATCCAAACATTTTTAACAATAATGAAAGAAATTATTGCTGCATTAGAAAAAAAAACATATTGCATTGTATCAAATTAGTTTCTGAATATTCATGAGAGAGGGAATTCACCATAGGCAATTTTGCTGGGGAATAGGTGTCATCATCCTCTGCAATTACAAGGACTTCATCCCCCTCCTGCAGAATATATGAATCATCAGGGTTCAATATGATCTTCCCACCACACGATGCCATTTTTATTCCACATGGAATGGCATCTGGAAAGCTGATAAGTACATCCTCAAAGTGCATTCCATCCAACTGGGGCCATCTTTTGATGTAAAATTCACAATTTTCAAAACCAAGAATGTCTTCCCAGATCTAAAAAATCCAGTAAACCCAAATCAGAAATTAATCAAATTACTAAAACATTATAGCCGTCTCATCAAAAATAGAAGTTCTCTATAAACTACATCTTGAAATTCACGTAACATATGACAACAAAAAGGTCACTAGTTCCCACTTTAGCGACACATTATGCACAATCAACTATTTTGTTAATTTATATAGAATGTAGCATATCTATCAAGGTTAAATGGTCTCCAAAAGATTCCAAAATGGTATAGCAAATTTCCATACTTACAGAGGTGTCACAGTATTAATGAAAGGGTGAAGAAGGGGGAGGGGGGATGATTTTCTTATTTTTCTCCAATGAAATAGTGTTTGTCAGGCATTGCTACCTGATCATGCATTGCTTCAGATGCCCAGAGAACATGCACAAACCAATGACAGCGAAGCATCCACAATAGTTTTAGAAGCTAAAGCGCAGTAGCCTCTGTTGCATCTGAGATGCATGATTCAGAAAATAAACTTTGCTATAGATAATTATGTGACTATATATATCCAGTGTCTCTGCATCAATAACTTGGTTAGGCCTTTATTTGGATTATGTGACTACATATATCCCAGTTTCATAATGTAAGACAAGTTTCAAAACTAAATCCATGTCCACAGTTCTAATGAAACAGCAGGAACAAATCATTATGGAATATTTTTGCATTTTGGGAATTGAAAATCATTATGGAAAAAATATTTTTGAAATGATTAAATTGTTAATTTCTTAAACTATAAAAAGAGATATTTACTTCAGTGCAGTTGTTGCTAAAGATACACATGAAAATTGATCTAAAAGCAAATAATCTGGATAATGTAGAAAACTTCACAAAGAAAACAGGTAGAACAGCATGATGCACCACAAACCTGAGCAAGGCCAGGTTGCCGAGCACATTGTATCATTAAGCGGCCAATTACATCATGGGCAACAACAGTTTCAACAAGTTCTCCACCAACAAGTTTTACAAGAACTTCATTATCTAGGTCACTGAGTTCGACCACTATATGTCCTTGTAAACCTTCTTTGACTCCAGTTAAACTCAATACCGTCCTTAATGCTCGTGCATCACTCTGTAGGATCATCAAGGTCATTCGCTTGTCTGGGTTTGATAACCTCAAAATTGGTAAAAGGATTACCTGGTCAGCATTTCCATCTTCTGCCAGGACAACAATGGCACGAGCCTTGGAGACAGAAACCTGTTAATAGGAAGGGAAACAACGGAGCAAGTAAGTTTACATAGGAATGATGGAAATAATTAATACCGTGGCTTGTGTATATGACAAAGCATTATAAAGATATTTGTATATCAAGAATCTAGAGTAGGGAAATTTGTATAGTAAAAGAGAGAAGTAATCTGAGAGCTTAAGTTGACCTTCTTCAAGTCAGCAAGAATTAGAGGGCTTCCACTTCTGGAAATAACAGATGTCCCCTTAAAATCAAATTCCATTTTTGCAATATCCAATTCCATTTCCTCCTTGTCCCGTTCAGCCATAACAACTACAGTGCCACCACCCAAACTCTCATTGGCTATAGCGAGTTGATTAAGTAGGGAACCCTGCATCATTCAAAAATCATTTGACTATGAAGAGAAGAATAAAATGTGAATATGCTAAAATAATATGGCAAGTTCACAGTGCTTGAATTTCCTGCTCAATGCAACAAAAATAAGATGATGCAACAGCCGCCGCTTCTTAAGTTTTAAAACTCCCTATTTAGGTATAGACAGTCAAAAATGATTCTTAAAGGGTAATTTTCAATTTGCTATAACAATCATCCGAATAAGTAGAACAGTTTAACCGAGTTATGAAGTTGCCCATAAGATATTTTGATGGAATGAGAGTTTTACATGAGGGCAATCCAAAACTACTTCTCAAGAGGAAAGAATAAAAAACAGTAATACGAAAACAAAAACCCAAACATGGTATGATGTTATTTTCACTGTGTGAAACCCCAAGGAAGTCCAATCCAACCCAAAATTTCAAGGAAGATAGGTAGTTTCCATTGATACTTAAGCATATCCAAGAGGGCCTCACTTAACCACGTGGTATCAAATGAGATGGTTATCTTTCAATATTTTCTCAGCCTCCTTAATCTCAATATCAATTAGGTGAGGAGCTACATCTTATACCACATAAATAACCATAACGCCTAATCCAGTCCAAGATGAAAAAGCTATTAGGTGAACGTCCTTTTGAACCATTAAGCATGGAGGGCCTCAAATCAATCATAGGGAACAAAAGGAAGGTGATTCCTTCAAATCATCATAAGGCCTCAAATCTTCCTCCTTCCATCACCAATTCACCATTGGTTCATGCACTACAGCACAGTATTAATCTATATTGTTTTGGTCAACCATTGAAACTTTTGCTTGGAAGGAGATTTTAAATCTTAGTAACCATTGCCCATGTTAGCATTCTCACCTTCAATGCTATACTAGCCAAATTCATTCATGCATATACTTCTATGATGGCCGAGAATTTTCCTGAATAAGATCTTACTTGTAGATAATCATAGCAAAGTCTACATAGTTTCAAGATGTCCAAAATAACACAACTTTTTTGTGTATTACAACTGAGTTAGAAGATGAAGATAAAGACAGATAAATATTGTTAAGTGATGGGAAAAGACCTATATGTGTTTGTGTTAAGGACTATGTGCTGAGAAAATTTGTCAGCTGTCTTCAAACTAAACCAAACAACTCTGAAGTTCACATGACAGATTATTGACAATTAAAAACTCCGATGCTGATTATCAAGTAAATAAATTGTATCTAAAATGCAAAAAAAATATATAACACGATGCGGATTACCAACTTGTCGCTCCAACCAAGTATAAGGGTGTGATTGTCCTCGATCACTTCACTCCTGCCTTTCCTCAAAGAATCAAATTTCTCTGAGATAGCATCAGAGACAAGCCCAAGCATCATAGCAAATATAAGCATTCCACCAAAACTTATAGAAAGTGAAACTAACTTGGGACCAAAGCCAATAGAATTAGCATGATTGCCTGAATCAGCTATATAAGTCCAAGATAACCACAGGCAATCTGCCAAAGTATCTTCTGTCACTCCATATAGAGCCAGACCACCAAGGCCTATCAACAAAAAAGTTGCAAGCAGTAGAACCAATGGCTTGGCATAGGGGTAGACTGATAGAAATACATCAACTCGATATGCTAATTGCTTCTTGAGAGAAACTGCTTCAGAATTCATTGTTCCCCTTAACCATGAAAGATAATCTATGTATTTAAAAGCAATGAGAGGTACAGAGATGATAGCAAGTGAAGCAAAAATAGCTGAAGTTTTGAGCCTTTTGTTTGGTTTCTCATCACTCTGTACTGGGATAGTATTGCTTAAAGCCAGAAGAGAATACACACCACACGATTGAATTTTAAAATGAAGAATCGATAGCTCCTCCTGAAACAGAAACTAGGTTAATTATAACTACAATAATTAAGAACCAAACACCGTCAACATATCTACTTTACTGACCTGTAAATGCAAAATCTCATTCTGTAACATAAAGTTCTTGTGAAGAAGTGAACTTAGGCATGTCAGAGCTACCTACAATGCCAATGTGATGTTGAATATTAAGAAGACAATTAAAAATACCAGATTAAATAAGCTTTTGCACTCATTACTTTTATGCTATTTAAAAGGCAGTGTAACTACAGCTAACTTGCTTTTGGGAAGTTGAAATACAATAACAACAAAAACAACAACCAAGTCTTATCCCACTAAGTGAGGTCGGCTATATGAATCCTTTTACGTCATTGGCTCTATCCCCGACTATATCATCATCATCATCATCATCATCATCTATACTTAAATAAATTTTATCTTATTTTATTGTTGCTAACCAAATCTTTTTTAGTTTTCCTCTTTCTCGTTTGATGTGTATTTGTCATAGTTTCACATCGCCTAACTGGAGCATTTATTGGTCGTTTGAGTACATGCTCGTACCATCTTAAATGTCTCTCGGAGTTTTCCCTCAGTAGATGCAACTCCGACTCTCTCTAATGCTCTCATTTCTTATTCTGTCCATTCTCGTATGTCCACACATCCAACTTAACATTCTCATCTCTACAACTCTCATCTTCTACTCATGTGCTTTGCTTTTGGGAAGTTGAAATAATGGTTTAATATGATGATTTTGTTTGACATGACCAAATCAACAATGAAGATTCATACAGATAAGGCAGATATCTTTAAGGTAGATGATTAGTAGGATCCTTGAGAACCAAAATCCTTCACCTCCCAAGATCCAACTGCTCCCAGCTAAAGAATGAAAGAATAGTAAGACTTGAGATTGCATAGGAACATGGTACAGAGGAGCAAATTCAATGACAACCATTAACAGTTTTATTTCAGCATTAAAGCTGTTCTGGCTGATTAACAGAGTGTTGAGTATGATGCATGTGAGTAGTTGGGACTCACATCATGATGTATTAACCGAGTGTTAGTTCTCCTCCTTTTAATGCTGAAAATAAAATGGGGTGAAAAAAACACACAAGTTCTCTGGCATGTAATGAAAAGAATCGTTTTTCTTTTGTGTTGAATTGGAACACCAACACGTTCTACAAGCTGTTCAGCCATTAAGTTTTCCTAATGGGTCAAGGAGATGATGCGTCAAGCAAAGTGGTACATATTTCCATCCAAATATCTCAGTTATATGTTGAATTAAAATAGTCATAAGTAACTTCGGAATTCCAAACTTCCAAGTAAACAATTCAGGTAATAACAAAAATGGAAGGATGATAATTCCCATATCAGTCTACTAACTGCAACGAAAATCACCAAAGACCAACGATTCCTGATCTGATATCTAGAGAATACTATTCTGCTAGAACTATCTGCAGATGGCCTCAAACCAGGGGTAGCTTCTCTCCTCATTGTTCTACCAAGATAAAATACGTTGCTTTACTTTAGCAAACCCAACAATAAATGATCGAGGTAGTTTTTGAGTATCAAACTTTGGTAAGCATTAAATTGACTTAATTTAAGATAAGATTATTATTAGCATGCATCACATATATGTAGGATCGAGAATACGCTAGAGGGGGGGTGTGAATAGCGTCGTTTCGTAAATTGTAAAACACAAGTACGCAGCGGAAAATAAAGAAATGACAAAGACACAAGGAATTTTATTTCGTTCGGAGCCTAAGTCGACTCCTACTCGAAGGCCCACGGTTATTGAACCGTATAGTTGGACAATCACTATCAATACGAATAGTTACAAGTTGTAAGTACAAAAGTGCAATTAAAAAAAAAATAAAGTTACCGACTAAAACAAATTATGAGAGCTTGAGGTGTAGAAGTCGGTGTAGCCTTCCAGTGTCGTAGAGTCGTCTCGGGAGCAGCACGCGGAAGAAGAGTCTGAAGGAATTGATAGAATTAATTTTCTCAGGCTTTGGCACAGCTCTTTTTATAGGCTACCTCCCGGGTGCTCGGACCTGGTCCGGGCGCCCCCGCTGGGGTACATCTGGCGCTGCGCGGTCAAAACACTATCCTATAGTT
>JBBPFP010000133.1:4605157-4616374 GCA_037974795.1 Kaempferia galanga | reverse complement strand
GGGTACTTGATTCCTAACAACTGATATCCAAGCCCTAGTTGTTCAAGAATGAGAGACATTGCAGTTGCAGGTGAAGATTGACAAATTCTACAACTATTTTGACTGCTTGAAGATGCAAATCCAAAACTAATTGCATTATAAGAAATAAAGAAACTATAATACGTCCTTCTAAACAAATAAACTAAGGAAACTGAAATAAGTAATTAAATAATCAAAATATTAGCATATGTAAAATCAGTGGCCTAGAAGTTTGGAGCCATTTCAATGATTATTGTCATAAGAAGACTAAAACCATGGTTTCGCAAAATGAGATAGATTCGGAACTCCTTAGCCAGATAGAACAATTGCTCAAAAGCTTGAGAAAAGAATTAATAAAGTTCACCTATTGAATGAAAATCCAGTAACTATCCGACTTAATACATCTGCAAAGTTTGCTTTCCTTGCTGCTTCTAACAATGCTAGGGAGAAAAAGAAAACAAATTTGGTCAAAAGCATTTAAATAATCTAAAAAAGAATTGTCTGCCAATTTACAGATAGGAGTTTTTTTTAATTGAAAGAATACCTAATTTTGCCAAAACACAGTCTGAGCCTTCAGAATGATTACTTTCAAAACAGAAAAAACTAATAAAAAGAATTGTTTAGGGTGATATTGAATCATGTAATATCCAATGGTAAAAGGCAAACATGGGGCCTGCTGTGGATATCCAAATTTGGATTGATCTTCTTCAAATAAATCACCTTAATATTATATATTGAACGTAAAGTCTCCCCTTGATAGGAGAAACTTTGAGTTTAACAATGTCACCAAACAACTATAGATGTTGATAGTTGCTGTCATTATTTTGATAAAGGGATAATCTGCAGAATTGATATCCCTAGCGGTAGAAATGTAGGTTGGGTCTCTCGGGATAGCTATACTTTCTTTATTCATGATTGCACTCTTTACCCATTTTTGAGTCTATCCACAGAGCACACAAAGTTAACTTGCACTAATATTTTGCATATGCAAATTTCATGTAGCACATAATCTTCTACATTTTTTGGTAGGATAACAGCAATATTTGAATGAGTATGTGAATAAAAACTCGGATGCTTAAAACTTCACTGAAAAATTAAACATTCAGCAAAGAACAGCAAGATGGTACACCTTCCCCATGGATAATTAGCAATTTTCTTTAGAGTATTAACTTATTGATAACATAGACAAACTATTTCACCACTTATCTCTGTATTTTTTATTCATCCCCTCAGTATTCATATCAGACACCAAATAGTCCACACTCAACAATCTATAAATTTTATGATAAAACTGTGTTGAGCACTTAGATCTACACCTATATTGGACTCTTGTAGCTAAATCCAAGTAACATTTATCACACATGCTTAAATGAGATACAATAGAACAGACTAAAAATGAGACCTTCATCAGGTGATGACACACAACAAATATTAGAGCCTTAAGGGGACCAAATTTCTCAAGTGTTTGTTTTAATCAGTGCGGTCCATTTTTTTAAATCATGTTCCTGTCTCCTTCCACAAGATCTATTAACTTCAGATATTAAATCATCAAACCTAGTCTCAAGAGTTAAGAAAAATACAACTACATACATCCGTTCTTATTTAACATAACAGAATAATATCTTTATTTTATATTTTCAATGTGCACTATAGTGATCGTCAAAAGATTAATAAACCAAGGAAATAATTGCACCGATCAGCAAATGAAGCTATTGGTACCAATACTGAAACTCCACAAATAAAAAGGAATCAATATGATACGGGTTCCAATCTGCCACACCAAATAAAATTAAATAATTGTCAATTGAGTATGGTAGTGCAATATCAGGCTGGGTTAAACCAGTAGCAATGATCAGTAAGTATTATAAGCTATGTTATACAAGAAACTTACTGTTAAAACTATTGTATACCATTATGGATATCTGACAGATTATCAACCATAGTTACAACTTTACAATTGTCCATAGAATAAATTTTATTAATATCAGACTATGAACCTTCATTATCCTCGTCAGTGGTACAGAAAGTGTTTCAGCAGATGAATTATAAATGGAAGTGACTATCTTTGTTTGAAAGAATTCAACTAGACAGTTAACACTCTCATAGTATATCAATTTATGATTTTTTTATATAAAATTTAAGTATGAATTCTAGTATTATGCTCGAACTTTGCTGTTCAAGATCTTACACACTTTATATTCAACATCTCACTGTTAGCAAAAAACAATAATAATCAAGGGGCATGCGAGTAAATCATGGATACAAACCAAATCCAGGTCCACCACTTGAAAGATACGGCAATCGATACACATCAGCCTTTTCTGACTTCAAGACATATCTGTTAAATTGTCACACAGCAATTCCTCATACATGATGACACAAGGATGATAGTTTAGCACAAGGTACAGACTGTCAATATACAAGAAACTGATACTTGCCAAAGTCAAATATATGTAGAGTACCAAGGCTTGAAGAAATTTTTACAGACTGTTTGAAAGAAGTGTTAAATAAAATAAAAACTTGGTGCAATGCATAATGTAGTCTTATGCCTAAATCTTAGGTAAAATTAGTTATGTTCATAGGTATCTGTTTCCACCACTTCCCATTCCCATGTCAAATCAGAACTTGTACAAGTCCCTCTACCGGCCTACCTCTGGATGAACTTGATCTCCCTTTAGAATTGATAGTTCCTCTCCTTGCTGCAAACACAATCTCTCTGTTCTCAACTTACATCGCCACACAAAGTTTCCCCTCCACTGCCATTATTCCCCACTTTTCTTTTGTAATTCTCACAACAAACTTTATCCTTTATAATCAACCTATTTGTTGCCTCCATAACCTCCCTCAAGTGACTTGGAAAAAAACCTTCCCCGCACTGGCTAACTACAGCTTCCCAATTTACCTCCTCACAGATGGCCGTGGGGCCAATCGTGTAGACCGCTGAGGTGGCGGATTCCACCTTTTGCTACCGTTGACGGACTTGGAAAAGAATAACTAGAGGTGCCAATGTGCTTGGGCATGACCCATGCCCGCCTTAGCCAAATAAGAGCCAAATCATGCTTGTGTTAGCACAAACTGACCATGACTTGGCCAAACCTCTTTTTTAATATCTAAATTATTTTAAAATTAAAAATAAATTAATAAAAACATTAAAATTGATATTTTTTAAATAAAAGTAAAATCTTATGATTAACAATGTTTTATTTTAAAAAGGGCAAAAGAATATGCAGGTCAAACTATGCCCATGAGCCATGCTGGGCCATATCCCATACTTCTTAGCACAGTCTTCCCCATGGGTTGCTTCCCTACTAATAACTTTGCATAATTAACTCAGTCAAGCATTTGTGTCCAAAGTAAGAGTTTATAAGATTTTCACACAACCTAAGTTCCAATGTAAAGTAAATTAATAGGCACTATTGTACATCCTTCTCCGCTAATACTCCTGATTATAAGTTTCCCTCTGGCCTAATTCACCAAACATCAGATATTTTGGATATATAGAAAGAGAAGGTGCATTGGAAAACTTGTGCACGGTTCAATGCCGAAGGACTTTGCCTTTAAGGTAGAAGAATTTTGTTTTCAACAATAATCAAAGAAAAAATAACCTATCACTAGCAATATAAGTTTATTTGAATAGTGGAATGATATGATATCCATATATCCAAACCCAAATAGTTAAATGACATCATATCCTTCAGTATGTAAAATTTGTTAATGCTTCAAAATCAATGTTGAATAACTTGAATTCAAATAAATGCAAACCAAGACTCATACGGGCTACCAGCTTCAATGAATCGCTCAGCTATAATTGCATTCTGACATGTAAATTCACCATAAAGAGGGATCCTAAAACAATAAATATATAGATAGTGTTAGCCAAAGAATAGTAGATAGTTAAGATGTTAACAAGTTAAAGTGGTTTATGCAACAAAAAATATTAATTGACCCAAGAAAAAATTGTCTATTACAGTCCCTCCAATGTCACAAGAAGAATCGTGGAAACATATATGAATTAACACAAATACACAAGGAAAAGATGATAGACAAGAACAAGGCCACCGTCTTCTGTCTCTTTTTATCAAAGTATAATATGTTTTAGACTTCCTTTTTTGCATTGTTGTTTGCAAAATGATTCCTCTGTCCAAAATTCTGGGTTCAATTTAGAAAATGTTCTACATAGTTCAAATTGCCATCGTTTTCTTGAAGACAGTATGCTTTCAATACTATGAGATAAAAGAGAACCATCTTGGCTGAATGGCCTAAAGGTAACAGAACTCAGAGAGTATCATAATGAAAATTGGCCTATCTAAAGGTTAAAAATTGAACAAGGGGCTCTACAATTCATGAAAAGGATGCAACAACATAACCAAAAGAGAAAAATGCATTAAAAAACATCAATTTAAGTCTAACCTTAATTTCTGAAACAATCCAGGTAAAGGAGATGAATTGGTCAATGGACTATTAAGAATCACAAGCTTGGAAATCTTGCTCGAGTTATTCAAAGCCCAAGTCAATCCATATGAACCAACAAGGAATCCCTATGAGCATAGAAAAAGGTAATGTTTATTACTGACAAAATATTAGTGATACATGTAACAGCACAGAAGAGAAGTCTAGCATTACAAAGTTACTGAGATGTGAACCAGATTAAGTTAGATATATTAGTGTCCAAAACAGCATGAGGAAATACATATAATGTAAAAATCTAAAAGGCTGAACAAAGGTCAAATTTTATCAATATTGCAACAAAAAAAAACGTTGACTTTCCTTTGATATATAAACATAAAAATTAGTTAATATGCCTTTATATAGCATTTGTTTTGAGTCAAGATGAAAACTTTTGATATTATTTCTTGGTTTCACATTAACCTAGCCATTTCACATTAAAGGAATGAGCATACTAGTGTTAGAATAATTAGAATAATGCTATTTTCATGTATATGGCTAACATGTTATTGTGTTTCAATCAAAAACTATTTATTGCTCCACTTCAACCAAGATAGAATGGACTTAAGGGAGTGAATCTTAGTTTTGTATAGCAACAATTTTCCATGTTTACAATTTGAGAGCCTACTTTGCATTCTGAAACACAGTAAAAATGTTAGGTTACCAGCATATGAATATTAAAGAGCCAAGTTAAAAAAGATGTATGCTGCAATCATTTACTTGCTGATGCAAATTTCAATAATTATTATTACTTGGTTATTCATAAGAATAAACTTAAAACTTAAGCAGCACATCATTAAAAAAGATGTATGCTGCAATCATTTACTTGCTGATGCAAATTTCAATAATTATTATTACTTGATTATTCATAAGAATAAACTTAAAACTTAAGCAGCCCATCATTAAGAAGAACAGTAGGCAGTTTAGTGCATGGAGAAATAATATGTAGTTTCCTATTCGAACCTGAACAACCAAGAAGAAAGGCGGGCGTATATTGAGAGTGCCAAGAAGCTCATCAAGTACCTTGTGGAATTCATTTTCTGCGTTACAGAAACTATCCTAAACACAACACTTATATTTAAGTATGTATGAAAAAATAAGCACCCAAAACCTGTATATGAAAATCCATAGCCTGGTTGAGGTTTATCACTGAAACCAAATCCTATCCAATCAGGGGCAAAGCAATGGTAACCAGCATCAGCCATCTAATGAAAAGCAATAGACAATCAGTAGAATGGAGGCCAGCAGCAAATATACATTCATATATATATTTATGGAAGTTATTTCTCATTCTCTTCTTTCTTCTTTTCTATCATTTTTATTTTGATAATTCATTTAACCGATGCTATGTAAACATGCATGCTCAGATGTGCACAAATTTTCAAAAAGGTATATAAGCTCAAGTGCATGTTTATGCAATGTAAATCCACATGCCAAACTTGCACATGCTATAGAATTCACATCATAAATAATACAATTGTGACTATAGAACGATAGAGTGAAACCTATATTCTGAAACATGAACAACAGGGGAGACACAAGTATTCAAATCAACGGACAAGTAAAAGAAGAATATGGCAGTTTGCTAAGCTTTCCTAATATGATATGTGTGTGTATAAATTTGATAACTATTTTTAATTCCACTGCACTTTATTCTTCTATTGGTCACAACTATCGCTATAAAATGGTAAGCTATCTCCACAATGTATCTAATCATTCATTTTGTTTCTTTCAAATAATTGACTCCCACCTTCATGAGCTTGCCTTCTCTAAACCTTAATCTAATGAAGGAAAGTGATTGTAGTGGATAAATAGCTAGGATATGATGAGGATCCCAGTAAGCTTCTAGGACTATACAAGTTGTAATGAACTAAAATGACAAGCAAAATGGTGCAAGTATGACTGGGCCATACTCTAAAATGTCTTGAATGAATTATATAACCCAACAATGAGGTGCCTTCTCCAAAACGTGGTTAAGTCGGTCAGAAGAAGTTCAAAAATAAATGTGTATAGAAGAAGTTTCCAAACGGAGAACCACTTGGGAATCTCCCCACTTGAAGCCAATTTCCACCATTGGACACAACCATGAAACAGATTGTATGAAATGTCAATTCAAGCAGACAATATTTCAATGTTATTGAGTACACAGTGTGTCATAAATTTAATCAATTTTGATATCGTAGCAGAACCTCTGATATATCACTCTGGTTTCCTTTTTCTCAAAAGGAATAACATACAACAATAAATCTCAAATTCAGTTTGAAAGGATGTACGAGGTTCATCTTCCTTACTCATCTTAATCTAGTTGTATCTTAACAACTCATCAAGGTAGTCATGTTGCCCGCTAAGTGATCCATCCCAAAGAGTAATTACAACCTTTCAAGTATATTTAATTTACAATTGTAAATTCATCGTACATCCTCCATCTTCCATTCAACTTCTACACTATTACTAATTATCTGACCAAGTTGAGAGCTATCTCCCATACTCTACATTAGCAACTTTCCACCAAAGATGATCGTGTCATGTTGTACTAATGATGTTAACAATTAGTGTCATTTGAGTCAATAAACAATTATACAAAATAATATAAAACTAATTATATGGTTTTAAAAAATAATTTTATAATGTTCAAGATTAATTAAACGGTGACAACAAAGAAATTTAAGTGTTTTCAATCGAGATAAGTTGTGTCCTATTATTGAGTCATGCTTAATATTGCTAACTCTACTCATCACCTTCCATTAATATACATCTTTTCTATTTTTTGCTAACTCTGATGCTTTTGTTGGACTAGTATATGACTAGAATGTAGGTGCAACCTTTGCTTAGTGATACGTTGACCTATTCCTAGAATGTATCCACAGGCCAAGCTAACAAGTCTTAATATTCTTTTGATTCCACTAATGTTTGGTTAACCCATAATCCAAGTGCGAGCACAGTTTGACATAAGCTTCTCTTGTGCACTTTGGACTTCCTGAATTCAACTTTGGTGTCATTGAAAACGTATACTTTCTGAATTGTTGCTTATTTTAATAAACTAAGAATTTTGATCGACTCCTACCCACTCCCCTTGGGGTTAGGAGCGTCTTGATCATATGGTTTTTGGATATCATGGTTCTTATTTTATTTAGAATAAGTGTGTGCAAATCATATTGCATTCTCACAGCGAGTCAACCAAAAACTTTGACCCTGAAGGTTCTGATGAATGGCTCCTCCCTGACCACCCTCACATTATTCAAATCAGTTCCATCCCCAAGTCTGAACAGTACTGCTTGTGAATGCAAACTTAAGCTAACATCAGCACCAGAATTAATGAAGGTGAGCTTTTAGCTATAATCCTTAATCAAAGGCCAACCTCCTTGCAGATCTGAGCAGTTCTAGTCTGCTCATCTCAATCAAAAAATTTAGTGGTAACTATTATTAGAGACAATTTTCCTACTCCAGCAGCTTGATATATGATTTATTCAAGAACAGAACCATACAGAATAATATAATCAACTTAAAAATTGTGTGGACAGGATAAACCAGTTGCCATTTTGTAAGATCATCAACACAAGTAGAATCATTATTCTTAGGAAGTTAGGCATAAGAAAAAAAGATATCAAAAAATATTGCCATAAGCACCACCACCAAACAAACCTGAGACATTACTTCTCGATAGCTAAATGATTGAGTTGGAGCCCCATGGATAAATAAGATTGTTCCACGGGTGTTGGACGATCCTAGTAGCGCAATATCAGTAAGATAAATGTTACAAGGGTAAATGAATTTACTTGAAATTTGAAATGATGTGATAGTGTTTAAAAATGTAATATTAGCAATCAAATAATGTCATAGAAGCAGCAAGTTGATTCACACAAAAACATGAAGTTTCTATAGCAAGTATATAAAGCAAAGGTGCCACAGACTACACTACAAACATTTAATGGCAATGTATTGCAGTCTCTTAAATTGGGGATTTCATATCTAAAATTGAGCAGTTCCATTGAAGTTGTTTAAAATGATTACTTAAGATGTAAATATTCTCTTGCAGCACGTTCGAGTTTTAGGAGAAATTAGAATGCTTTATATTCAAA
This sequence comes from Kaempferia galanga, assembly GCA_037974795.1. Classification (NCBI taxonomy): domain Eukaryota; kingdom Viridiplantae; phylum Streptophyta; class Magnoliopsida; order Zingiberales; family Zingiberaceae; genus Kaempferia; species Kaempferia galanga. Next base: position 4,607,831 of record JBBPFP010000133.1, on the reverse strand, counting down.
TTAGTAGAAGTGAGCACTTTTAAAGAAATTATCCACTTTTCAATAAACTATGATAAGGGAGGTATATAATAGGCATACTAAAGGTGACGGGGCATTCCTTTGATAATACTAAAAGTAGGAGTATCCATTGATGACCTAAAATATAAAGGGCACCCTTTTGACTTTTAGCCATTAAATCAATTAAAAATGAGAATAAAAAAATATAAAAAATAAGATTAGTCTCTTTGTTCTTTTAAAAAAAACAAAAACAAAATCCCACCACACTACAACGACATTATACCACAACGTTAAAGATATGTGCAAACTATCCATGACAAATCCTGACTTAGGTGGGACTCACGGGTAAGACCTTGTCAAGCAATAGACTCCAAGGTTGAGGAGGCTGACATTATCAACAGGCGCAGGCTTATCCATAGTACCAACATCAGACTCGAGATACCGACTCAGGGTTACCCAGAGCATAGCACCAGCCTGGATTAGACCCAAGTCCCGAGGTTAAAAAGAAATCTGAATGAGAAATGAGATTTTGAACTGTTTGTGAACTCTCAACACAATAAATCAAGATGTATAATCCATGAGCAAAAGCAGCATACCAGTTTCTCTAACAAACCATCTAAATTTTCCAGATTTGACATAAGATCCATATTCTTTCCCCTTGTCTTCTATTGCCTGGTTAACAAAATGCAAAATACATTATTGAATAATCTGTAAAGAAAAATAACAGTTTACTCACATATGACAAAAGGGTGTATCCTATATATATACTAAACTATAAAACAAATGTATGTCAACGTCATGCGTCCATTATTTGTTATAAACTGAAACAGCAACTCAGTAACAAGAAATTGCTTATGCACTAACATGTGCTGTAAAGCCCATAAACCAATGAAACGCTATATAAAAGACTATGCAACTCTTCTGTTGATTATAGCTCAATTCTGAACTTTTCTCATAACACCTGTAAATAGGGCACTCGTCCATGAAGAACCTAGTCTGATATATAATCTCCCTTTCTTAGCCTCGTCAGCACTAAGCAGTACTGGTATACAACCTTGGTAAATGTTATAGTTTTGCGCCGATTACAACGATGTAAAAACAAGAACGACAAAAAAAAAAAAAACCCAGATCATTCGCCTCGTTGAGCGACAAATTGGGTGAGAAGAGATTACAGTACATAAAGCATCTGACCGACGTTTCCGTCCTCAGCGGGAGTTTCTGGCAACTGGATGGCACTACGGCTAGACGGGTTGTCTGTCACAAATCCGAACGGATTGAAAGAGGGCTTGTCGTCAGCATCCCTAGCCGTGCCCTTGCTCTTCTCTCCAATTCCGTCACTGCTGCAGACAACCTCCATTATTCTTCTCCGGGGAAGCGAGAAGCTCCTCTTTCCTCCGCGATGAGAAAGCGAAGAGGAGCAAAGAGAGGCGGAAAAGAGAGAAGCAGAAGCCATGTCCTCCTTCCCTCGACTCCACGCACACCCACACTCACCCCCGCTGTTGAGGTCGTAACAAATCAATTTGAAAGCGGAGAAATAGAGGATAACACATCGCCAGAAGGATGCTTGAGTCTCGATCGCAGGAAAGGATTGTGGCTTGGGAGAAGCAACGGCTGCTTTGCAAATCTGCGGCCAGAAACCAATTTCAGCGCGAAGGCAGGGTATAATTATGTTTTGGCTGGTTTACGGAATAGGCAAAATTAAAAAATGAATTTTTTTTTTTTAATGTAAACACTTGCAGTGCCATTAAAGATGGGCAAAACGGAGGTAGGAGTCTCCTCGCTCTCACGGTTCTCTCCTCGCGCTAAATTTAACGTGGAGTCGGATCAGTCGGATAAATTGAATTGTAAAAATTAACATTTGAGTTATAAAAAAATAAGCAAAAATTTAAAAGTGAAACCGTTAGATTAACCACCCTTACACCTTATTTGAAAAGTTTTTAGATAATAAAATAAAATTGAATTGAATTAAATTTTTTAATTTAGAATGAGTTAGTAAATTATATAATTGAATTAAATTACTTAATTTGATATTTATTAGAATTGAATTAAATTTTTATATTTTTATTATTTTATCCTTCATAATAAAATTTAATATTTACATAAAGTATTATTTAGTAATTTTGATTTTTCAAATAAATTTTATTTACAAATCAAACCTAATTTTAAGAGATTTGAATGGAATTGAAATTCAATTTTTTACCAATTCCATACTAAAGTTTATTCCAAGGGTTAAATTGAATTATAATTTATGAAGAAATTCAATCTTACTCTTTTTCAAATAAGCTGTTATGAAGTAGCCCTATACACTTTAGAAGGAGGATTAATTGAGTTGTAAAAATTAAACACTTGGATTTAAAAAAAAAATATACAAAAAAGTAAAAAGTGAAACTGTAAGCTAAAGTAGCCTTATACAAAGGTAAATTAACATTTGCTGATGGTAGACCCGACTACAATTCAGAATTGATGGTTCGACGGTTCAGAATTATCGGTTCAATAATTCATGGGTGGTAGACCGTTAACCTTAACCGTCTAAGACGGTTACCGTTCACGGTTCAGAACCACCAATTCAAGATTCGATTCATGGTTTATCACGGCCCAGTTCACAGTTCGATATATTAAAATATTCAAAATTCACAATTCATAATTTAAAATTTATTAAAAAGGGGCTTGCACTTAT
>JBBPFP010000133.1:4555876-4568896 GCA_037974795.1 Kaempferia galanga | reverse complement strand
TTTGGTCAATTCAAAAAGGCAGAAGTTACACAAGGATAATGGTAAGTGGTACTATTTATAACTTTGGATCATTTTTGTCTTCAAATTTAAGCATTTCTATTTGCTTAGTGCAGATTGCATTCCCGAGCCACTTATGGCGAATTGTGCATTTTGCCATACTTCAGCAGCCACTGAGGTACTTACTACATGTGGACCTTGGAATTGATTTATTTTGCAATACCCGAGTAGGCTGTATTTTACATTTAGCAAACTTCTTATTAATAAATGGAAGTTTTCAGGCATCTGGACCAATGTCACATTATCTTCATGGAGAACAAATGGCAGACGAACAAGCATCACACCCTAACGTCTTACATGTCCATCAAAAATGCACAGAATGGTAAAGCTTTAGTCTACTGAATGTTTAGTGCCATGCACATTGTATTATTTTGAAGTTTTTATGTCCTTATGGGTCTAATATTTCTTCTAATACAACTGTGCCAAACCTCTAATCCAGGGCACCACAAGTTTATTTTGTGGGCGATACTGCTATGAATTTGGAAGCCGAATTGTCACGCGCATCAAAGATCAAATGCAGCCTCTGTGGCTTAAAAGGAGCTGCACTCGGTTGCTACAACAAGAGGTGCAGAAGAAGTTATCACGTCCCTTGTGCTGATCAACTCTCAGAGTGCAGATGGGATTACGTAAGCTAGTTCTTTTGTTCTAAAACCAAATTGATGAAATGTTAATCATAGTAAATCCGCTTTATTGTGCCAGGAGAACTTTCATTTGCTCTGTCCAACGCACTCTTCCCATAGACTTCCATGTGATAGATCGACCAACAAGAAAAAGACGTCAGCAAACACCACATTGTATGGTATCCCTTTAATTTCTCAGTATTTGAGTTGCTTAAATAGGCTATGAATTCCATTTTCATCTTCTGGATGTTTTTTTAGATGCCATGTCACTCAAGAGATTGATCAGTCCCTATGTGTAACAAGCGAATGGGTGCTTTGTGGATCTGCCTTGTCCAGGCGGGAGAAGGTAAATCATTTTGATGTCTACGAAAGCAAAACATTGTCAAGCCTTTCTTTTTTATGCTGGATCAATCTTCACAGAATATGCTGCATGAATTTGTAACCCTATTCGGAGCTTCTACAACCAGCGTCTGGAACTCGAGCATAACACATGTTATCGCTGCCGTAGATGAGCATGGTGCTTGCAGCAGAACGCTTAAAGCTCTAATGGCCATCTTGGGTGGAAAATGGATCCTACGTATTGAATGTACCTACCTTTACTGAATTACACATTCATCATTAGATTATCTATTTTGTTTAAAGCTTTATTTATTCAGGGCTTGAGGCTTGCATGGAGGCTGGTCGCCCAGTGGCAGAGGAGCCTTTTGAAATCACCCACGACATTCACGGATCATTTGATGGACCAAGAAATGGGCGACTAAGAGCTTATCGAAAGGTATATGCACGAATATCAATACCTTTTATATGCTATTACTACAAATTTGACTTTGAATAATCATCCCATGATCTTGCTATTTTGTTGCAGGCACCAAAACTATTTTGGCGCCTGTCCTTTTACTTCCATGGTTATTTTATGCCAAACTACAAAAAACACCTTGAGACTTTGATTTACGCTGCTGGTGGAAGATTGCTGGAAAGAAGTGAGGTCGTTCAAATAACGTTGATAGTTTATAGTGCAGAAGCTACAGAAGGAAGCGACCCAAATTACCTAAACGGAGTGGTGGAGAAGAGAAGAGAAGAGGCAGAGGGTTTTGCAGCCATGACTTCCTCTCGGGTGATTCCACACACATGGCTTTTGGACGCTATTGCTTCTTGCCATCTGCCACAAGTTGTCTGATTGGTTTTCAAATGGAGTCGACAACAATATCTGTGGATGAAAACTGATGAGGATTCCCTTTACAGCTTGGAGAAATCCGAGCACCGTCTCTGGTAAATAGTAGAGCATAGAATTGTAGTTGAGTTTCTTGTATACGTGTGCTGACACATTTATGTACGTGATTCTATTGCTGCAATTGGAGCAGCTATTAAATTTAAATCGAATAAATGAAATTTTTTTAATATATATAATTAATTTGGTCCTCCGATGGGCTGGCTCCTGGTGCCTTGTGAATCAAAGTTTGTCAATCGGGGCCGGTGTTATTGGTGTGACCCCCTCAACTGATTTATTAGGATATTTTAAAATATATCGTGCATAAGTTTTTTTTTGGGTATAATTTTATGTATATATTTTCTTTTTTATTTTTATCTCTTTGCGATGTACATAAATACAAATTGCATTATTATTGTAAATTAATGAAAAATATATTCTCTCAATATTCTTCATATGGTATTAGAGCCTCGGGCCTACGCCACAAACTCTAATCCTAGCCGTCGCCGCCCGCCCTCTCTCTCTCAAACGGTCGCTCCTATGGCTGCCTCTACGACCACCCCGATAACCTTTAATATTGCTGCTCATGTGCCCTTGAAACTGACTTCCTCCAACTATCTCTCATGGCATCTATAGTTCACGACTAAAGTTGTCAAACGGGTCAACCCGTGGCGAGGCAGACCAACTCAACAAAAACCCAACATCTGACGGGCGGTGCAAGGCAGACCGACCTACCATCCCGGCAAACTGCGAAATCTCCAACGTGACTCAATTTAAGGTGGATTGCAGGTTAGGCGGGTCAACCCACAGGCCTATAAAAAAATAAAATAAATAAAAAAACAACTGATCAATGAAAAATGATCACTGTTATTTTGCAAATTACCGACCAAGATGAAAAAAAAGTCAATCAAGATGAAAAACACTAAATCACATGTTTCCAAATTTCCAAGGAAGACTCCAGATTCAGAATCCAGATTCTACGGTGACTCAAGACTACAACACAATAATTAAGAGTTAAGACTCAAGAGATTACACCACAATAACCAAAGTACCAAACACACCAGTCAGTACACAGTCATTAAAAACATAAAATAAAATTGAAACGAAAAGTTCAATAACTCTAATACTCTATGAACGGATGAACATAAACAAATAATACAATATTTTTTAAATTTCATCAATAACATCATCCACATCAAATTCTTCTGATCCTCCTTTATCTCCTTTCTCTTCATCGATATCCTCTTCTAGAGTATTTGATTCTTGTTTAGACAATGATGTTTTGATACTATCTTTATCTGAATATAAAATATACAAAGATGAAGATAGTAAAAAAATAAAATAACAATAAACTAATATATCAACTAAGTCAAGAACATAACTAAAATAAACAAATTACCAATAGCATAACCATGTAACTAATTGCGAGTGCAAATAAGTGCTTGCACTTTTTTTATGGAGGGTGCAACTTCTATACTTGGTAAGCACATGAGCACCAATGGAAAAAAGTTGATTCTGATGCAACAGTAGTTATAGGAATAGCTAAAACATCACATGCCATTAGTGTAAGAGTTGGATACCGATGCTTTTGATTCTTCCAATGCTCCAAAATATCCAAATCTTGATAATATGCAAATTCAAGTTTTAGCTCCTCCAATAGAAATCCAATTGAGATTTTCCAGCACTTGTAATTGTTTAGCTCGCATATGCATCATTTCCTACATTAATTGGAATAGGAGTGGCAAAAAAAAAAAAAAAATCAAACAGAGAATACATAAAAAATATTAGAGTACTTGCATCAAAGATTATTTTGTTCTTTCCTTTAACTCCTACACTTTGCGAAAGTGTATGTGGTAGAAGATTTTGGTTGTGAAGAACTTGTCTTGTTAGTATTAGAATACGGGTCAAAAAGCTTATACAAATTTGTCTTTAGAAGATCCATCTTCTTTTGGCATTTAAGAGAATTGCTTTCAACTTTTGAATAAAAAAACTCCAACATTGAAAGCTTTATTCGTGGGTCAAGAATAGCTCCAAATGCAAGCACCATAATATATTGAGTCCAATACCTGTCAAACTTCTCCATTGTTCTTTTACACATATAACTTATCACTTCTTCTTCATTTGATAAATTTTCCTTTAACAAAACTTCAATCTTACAGACTTGTATAAAATACAAATTTGATGTAGGATAAGAAGAACCCGAGATCAAATTAGTAGTGTCATAAAATGACTCAAGGAACTCACATATTTTCTCTCCTCTTTTCCACTCTTCACTTGAAGGACAATATTTATAATTCTTGTCATTGAATTGAAGAGAAGCAAAAGCTTGTTTATATTTGATGGCACCATCCAGCGTTAAATATGTTGAGTTCCAACGAGTAGACACATCTAATCACAAGCCAATACTAGTATTAATGTTACCAACTGCTAGTACACATTCTCCAAACTTCTTCATCCTAGTCTTTGAACCTTTAACATACTTGACCGACTCTCTAATTTTATTCAAAGCTACAGTAGCCACTTTCAAATCTTCCTAGACAACGAGATTCAATATATGAGATTCAATATATGAGTAGAACAACGAACATGAAAAAATTCATTGTCACACAATAAGCTATCATGTAAAGAGAGTTGCTCTTTCAAATGAACTTCCATGTTATCATTACTAGATGCATTATCCAATGTGAAAAAGAACCTTTTTCTCAATCTCCCATTCCTTCAAATATTCAAACAATTTTGCAGCAAATTTAACTCCTGAGTGTGGAGGGGGCATATGAGAAAACTAAATATTTTACTATTCAATTTCTGGTCATTATCAACAAAATGGGCAGTCAACCAAATATAACCCTTACTAGTGCATGTCATCCAGACATTCGAAGTTAAACAAACTCTATTCTGAATAGTAGTCAAAATATACTTAACTTTCTCTTTTTCCAAGTAGATTCGGTTAATATCAGAAACAAGAATATTTCTGGAAATGCAAGTAACATTAGCATTTATGTGCTTCATCCAAACTCTAATACCATCATACTCAACAAATGAAAATGGTAAATCATGTCTAATGATTGTACAAGCTAGTAGATCACGTGAAAACCTTTGATTTATTTTCTTAGACCTCATCTTCCCATCTTGATCATTTGTCCTACATCATAGAACTTTAATTTGTCGCTAATTTTAAGATGACGCCACCACGTAGAAGTTCCATATTGTTTACCTCCACACTTATACTGTTTTTTACATCCAATACATTTAGCTTTATCTATACTATCGATTCCTTTGATTTTCTTAAAATACGCCCAAATATTAGAAGTTTCTTTAGTCTTTTAATTGACCCTTTGTCATCCTGCTTTGCGCTTCCCAATTTATCATCTAAAATAATAGTTTGCTTTTGAGAACTAGAGTCCATTTCAAAATCAATCTGAAATACAATAAATAAATACAATTTAGTTTCTAATAAATCAATGAAACAAGAATTCTAATTGTCAATAGCAGAATAACATAAATTTATTTTTTATGTTAGCCGTATGGACTGTAGAACAAATAACAAATCAATCAAAAGTCAAAACACACAAGATATGTTGAGCATTAAAAGAGAGAACTGGTATTGCATAACAAATGCTAAAACATTAGGGAGTAGGACTGTGGAACTAGTGGGAAATAGAAAATTAGGAAAGGAAGCAAAAAATCTTACCTCAAACAAAGCTTGGAGACGTTTGAGTTGGGAGATTAGCGATTGTCGAACTAGTGGATTCAAGCTTGTCGTCTATCGGAGTCGGACTGTCTTCTTTCAGCTTGTTTGCACTCTGTCTCTGCAGGCTTCACGTGGCTATGGCTAGTCGCTGAGCTAGGCGCGCGCGAGGCTGAATGTCATTCTACTTCACGGCCATGGGGAGACGTTGGTCGCTGATGAGGCAGGCCATAGGTGCGTGCAATCCTGTGACTCTGCGAGCCCGAGGTAGGCGGTGTTGCGACGATTCGACGAAGGCGAAGTGTTAAGCGAATCTGCGGATGGGAATTGGGAAAATAGAAATAGGGTTTTAAGTTTTAATTTTTACGATTTGTAATTATTGCTACAGTAATAGGAGAGGAGTTAGACAGATATCTCAATTATCAACCGTTGGATTGATATTTATTATTTCATTTATAAGTTCTAATTATTTTGAAATATTCATTGATATTTTTGTCAAACCCGTGGGCCTACCCGAGCCCACCATGGGTTGGACTGCCGTTGGGCCGCCTAGACCTGTGACCCATGCGGGCTAGCCCATTTAGGCCCACTAGATGATGGGTTGATAAGTTTTCAACATAACCCACTTAAATTATTTGGCGAGGCGGACCAATCCGACAAGTCGAACCCAAATTGATGGCTCTAAATGAGATATGAAAGTTGAGTGTACAAAATATAAGGGCTATGCAATCCATATGCCCGCAAAATCTAGAATTTATGGGCATTTAAATTGCACAACAAATTTATGTTGCATGCTCAAATCTTGGATGTTCTTTTTGCAACTAAGATTTTTTAAGGGGAGCTTTGGTACAACGGTAAAGATGCTACCATGTGATCTAGCTCGGAAACAACCTACATTGGTGGGAGCTTCATGCACCAGACTACCCTTTTTTAATTATGATTTTTTTAAAATATTATAAAATAATCTACATAAACAATTTAACATTTAAACTATCAAAAGAAATTTTAAAAAAAAATCCTTTTTTTTTTGGTTTTTCTGTAATTTTTACCTTCTTAATTTTTTCGATGGTAAAGTTGTTGCATGCCACTTTGAGGTCATGGGGTGCGAATCGCAGAAACAACCTCTTGCAAAATACAAGGTAAGGTTGCGTACAATAGACCTAATGCGGTCCGACCCATCTCCGGACCTGCATTGGCCGGAGCTTCGTGCATCCGGTTGCCCTTTTTTGAGTTTTTTCAATATTCAAAATAAAAGTCTGGGCAGGTCAGGTGTTCCCCCAACTAAAGCCTGTGCTCGAGCTGGGTTGTAGTCCTGACATGCTGGCCAGTTGTACACAACATAGATAAGTTGGGTCAGACTTAACCTGGCATGGTTTTTGGAGTCCTGACTTCTGTTTCTATTATTTAAAAACAAACTTCTCTTATAAGAGTAGATTTGCTTGGATCCCTCTTCTTCTTCTTCTTCTTCTTCTTCTTTTTGTCAAATATAGCCACCAAACATTCATTTCAAAATTTTAAAAATAATTAAATAAAAGTAACAGTGATAATGCTTTCAGAAGAATAGCATCAATAAAAGAAAATTTTAAAAACTTTCTAAGCAATTTTTGGGGCTTATATTATCTTGTATGGATCAACCTAGTATGTTTTTCTTGCAAAAAGGATGTGTCTGGATATTTAAATTAGTTTCCTTGACTATTCCTTATTGGTTAATTTTTCCTTGAATTATAAGTGAATGCTTCTTCTTCCAGGTAGATAAGGGCATAAGTGCTGAAATTGTGCGTGCTGTGCTCTCAGAGCGTGCTAATTGGCCTTGTCTAGCTGCCAGGTCAGCTATTGAAGTAAGTGATAGTTGGTTACCATTTTTTTCCTATTAACATTGTTTTTACCTTTTCTTCTACTTGCCACGCATATTCCTAAGAAATGCTTCTGTCTGTTTTCTTTTGGATGTTCTAGAGTTATGATTCTAGGTATTATGCTTCATGAGGTAATTATTTAGGTGTATTTGTTAAAAAACATTGCATGGCATAGTTGTTATATATGATCCAAACGATTTCATCTCTTATATAGTTAGTTCTGGATAACTTTCGTTTACCAAGTCCCTAGAGACTTCGCATGAATATGGATAGTATGATTTATATATTGAGTTAGTTTTGGATTAGTTTGCTTTACCAGGTTTCATCTCTTACTCTTATATAGTCGTTAGGCTTTGCATGTGTCCATGATTGTTAAATTCGGGGTGTCATGTGTATTTGGTGAAAGAAACTTTCTTCAGATAAATTTGACTGCTAAAATTTTCACTATTCATAGTTACTTCTATTTTAAGCTCTTAACTTGTTTATCTTTATTTATTCTCCTGTTTCAATGCATCATACTTTTTATTATTATTTGTTTCTTTTTTGTTGGTTCTATTCACACTTCTATCTCCGCATACCACTTCATGAATCATGAATTTGCCGAAACTGGTTTAAGTTTCATTGTTTTATTTTTTTAACACTATAAGTAATTTGTTTTATTTGTAATGCTAAAAATTGTCATGACCTTGCTGTATGGTTCTACATATTAGGAGATAGCCTCCTCGGTGACAATTCCAGATAACCAATGTCCATTCTTTATATATATATATAATTTTTTCAAATGGACATTTTAAAATTGCTATTTAAAAAAAGCATTTAATTGCTACAAATTGGGGTGTTAAGCAATTGGCTACTGTCTGTCTATATCAAATGTAGATGGAGACATTATCGAGAGGCGAGATGTTTTCGAAAGTGATTCAAGCATACTCGCGACCCACGAGAATTATTCGTGGAAAGAAAATTGGTTCTAATATTGAGGTAATTGGTATATCTTTTCTATTTTTTTACCATGTTTTCATGTATATGACCTAGCTTTGGGAGGCCTTTTAGTCAATTTTTTCCTCGAAAGTTGAAACAATTAACTTTTAAAGAAAATTGCCACAAATGCATGTTGTTGACTGCTAATAGTTTATGCCCCTCTGTTTCTTGTTGGGCTATTTTGCTTTGCCCAAATTTCGAGTCTTTTTTTTGGGAATTCTTTTAACTTTTAGTGAAACATTTACTAGGCTGACTGTATCCTTAGAAACCAAATCCTACCTAGTTATTGTTTGGTAAAACCAAAGAGTGAACTTTGTCATGCACAAATCTTTATCAGGTAGTCATGGTTGAATTTATCATTTCATTTTAGTTGACATTGCTGAAATTTAGTACTTTCTATGTACTGTTTATTGCTGTAAATAGTTGTTGTTATTATTATTCTATGTTCCATTATTCAACATAAACCGTATGTTTAGGTATTACCCACTTCAGTTCTTGAGATAGTCAGTACACTGATTCCATCATTCTACAAAAATCTCATTGCAGGAAGCCCTGCCATTGTGTCCTGTCATCGTGTATTAGGAGAGATCTGCACCCCGTTCACTATCTCTGAACAACCCTTGTGTGAGGGAATCACCGATCAACACCACCTTGAACACATAGTGATCTTGTCACTTCGCCATTAGATATTCCCTCCAACATCGCTCTTGCCATTCTACTGTTGTTTTCTGATTCTGTTCACATCATTTCCCACAGACTTCTGTGCCTCCAGATCTTCCCTGTGATTTCTTTCATTTACAGCCTGCAGTCTTAGATCTCTGGTGCATCAGCTATTGTTCTTGCAGTTTCAGATTTCTTCCAGTGTCTTTTGAGCCCCATTACCACTTTCCTCTCATTACTCAGCAGATTTCTGCTCATCTTTGTTAATCTATTCAGTATGCAAGTTTGCAACAGTAGAGAGCCCTAATTGATTGAAAATGTCAAGAGCAGATGAATATTGTTGCTTTCTCCATCGTCTTTCATGATCAACTAATGATCATCGTGGTTCAACCTTAAACAATTGGTTCACCCCTCGAAACATCCAAGATGCATCTAGTTATCCCTATTAACCCTTAATTAGACCTTCAAATATAGCATTAGCTATTTCAATGCATCAACAAATTCAGGTTAGCAAGTCCAGACGAGATAGTCAAAGACTCGTAGTTCCCTTTTCCTTTGTTTATAAGAAACAACATACTGAAACGATTCTTTTGTTCAGTCTTTGTTGAGTAATCTGGCTATTGAAGGATAGAGGTGGAAGATTTGATACATGGCTTGCCAATGGGGATGGAGGTAGAAGAATCAGCCATTGCTTTCCAATATTCTTGCTAGGTTGTTCCTAGTTCTGATACCATGAAACAAGAATTGATCGTAAAAATAATCAGTGCTTCTCTTCCATCATTCTACTAGGAACAAATTCGTTATGATTATTCTAAAATAAGAAATAGAATGAATCTCTAACTTAGAGATGAATTCCATTATTATGGAAGAGAACAATAGATTGAAAAAATAGCTTCTAAAGATAATAACAAATCACAAGATTTTATTTATAACCACAACAGTTGAACTTCATTTTTTTTTATTTTTAATTGAATGCCAATGACAGTAACCTGACATCAAGTTTGTTATGTAGGTAACTGAAGCTGCATTTGAAAAGAGCGAAGAAGTAGCTTTATGGAATGCTTACATGAAAGTAGCATCTAAAATTCACCATGGTAAATTAAATGACAGTGTAATCTTTTTGATCTATCTTCTGCACCTTTTGTTTTGAGTTTTATGCTATGTTGGTGTATTTGTCATTGATTTGTCTCTAGGTGTTAGTATGGATAATTTCTTTGAAGCATCATTGGTGTTGCTGCGTCCACTTGAAGATTTTTTTAACAATGTCTTCGTGATGGTGGTGAGTATCTTCTTAAGTAATTATTTACTTTGCCAAAAACAAGGTGCACTTTCTGCTAGTTAGTGAAGTGCGTGTCTTGATTTTTGATTATACCATTGTCTTTATTGAATCAAGATTCAGAAAGTAAAACATGAACCCAATTTGACAATATATACATGACCACTGTATTCCACCATCACCATGAAATAATTTTCTCTTTAATATCTAATATCATTTATTTAGGATTATTCTGTAGCTTTGTTTGGGTTTTTTTAGCAAAGATCCAGATTTTATTCTGCATTGCCAGTCAAGAACTGGCATTTCACTGTGGCGGTGAGGATAATCTTCAAAAATGTGGAACTGCCACAATAGCAACCCCCCCTTGCGACGACCCCATTTTGATGGAAGGAGGTTCATCAGGAGCATAGGTATTAAGTGCATGGCGGGACGAACATAGGCGATGCATTCCCATGGACTTGAACCCTGCCCACTACTGGAACACTATCATGCATGTACCATCTGTGCCAAACCCGGGGCTAGTGAGGATAATCTTCAGTGTGGTAGTTGTGGGGATTTTTTTACTTACCATGCTTACCATAGCAATTTCCATCCCCATTAAAAAAAGGTAGATCCGCTACCTTAGCGGTCCCCTAGTATCGGCCCCACGGATATGGAAGGAGGTAAATGCAGGTACACAGGCAGGAAGGCACATGGTGGGGTAAACCATGTAGGTCGTCAGTTCCTACGCTAGAAATGTCATGCGCCCACCGTCTGCACTACGCCCTAAGGGCAATTTCCACCCCCTTTAAATTACTTCATTATATGTCTGTATCCATTATTGGAACTATTGATCTAGGCTCTCTACCTACCACTGAGGCATTAAGGCAAAAAAAAACCTTATCTGCATATTGACACAGAATGCACTAGAATATAGATCATAAAGGAAGGATGTCGACTTGTTCCGCATCAATTATTTGTAAAAGAGGGAATGTCTTTGATAAATAACTGCAGGAGAGGCCCATAGAATGGATCAAACAGTTGGCCAAGGAAAAATATTAGCTCTAAAATAAGAAAATAATAAAATGAAATATGGATACTAAGAAACAAAAGATAGAAATAGTTAAAAATATCTTTAAAGTTCAACATCTATCAATGGGTTCTTTTTCTGATACTACTTAAATTTCTTATTAGTTGAGGTTGGAATTTAGTTATATTCGTTAAACAATTCATTAACAATTAGTGAAAGGGTTGATGCTAACTACTCCCAACTGCTTCATTAGCATGGTAGAATGCACCAAATCAAAAGAGGCTTCAACCAAATATGATAGCAGAATTGGTCTTTCAAAGCCGGCAAAACTAATTCTTAAATTTTCTGTTGGAATTATGTAAAACCTTTAATTGAACGCACCTTGTATTCACATATACATAGCTGATTTTGACTTTGAAAAATTCTTTTTCGTATATTTCAGCATAGCTGATTTAACTTAAGTAATCCAATTCGGTTACTGAGGGTGTTAGCTTGAGTAATCTCTCATTTGAGATTTTCTTTTCTTTACTTTTGTGTCTGGTTCCTTAATATGTATCTATTGCATACGGCTGATATCTTTTTAACTTCAATCTCATTGTACTAATACTCATCCTGACAGGAGGATGAGAAAATAAAGAACAACAGATTAGCAATTCTCAAAAGAATTGCAGAACTACCAAATGGAATTGCAGATCTCTCTGTTTTGCCTGGGTTTTAAATGGCACCATTTTTTACCATCTCATAACATGAGATTCCTAGCTCAGAAGAAGCGATGATTATTTATCTCGGCGTGTTCTTGGTAACTGCCCTCAAATTTTGTCATGCATAGGTCTCAGCAATCAGTTACCATCTAATTTTCATTGTAATTAACATTTTATTAAGTATGCTTAATTGCCAATATATAAACTACTAAGTGTTACTTGTTTTGCTTTATTTTTTTCCCCACTTATCATCAAGATGAATGTTGACTTCAAATCTAGGTTTATTAAAGAAAATTTCAAATTTTCAAAAATTTAGTATATATTCAATATGGTTAAGCTATGGAACAAAGATATAAACGCTTGGGCTTCTAAAAGGCACAGAAAAATGGTTTGTTGAATCAAGGTTTTGCCCTTTTCAAAAGTTCAAATAACTGAAAAGTCACACGTAAATTACAAAATAAATTATCGTCCGAATTGGTCTAATTCAAATCTCTGCCATCTCAAGACCCAAAATCTATACTCCAAAATTTTTAGTGCACTTGGGTCATAAATCGTTGACACAGTTAATCTTTTTATCAAATCTGAAAGGTGTGCGTTATAGTTGATCAATTATGAAATCCATACTATTATAAGATTTGACCTCCAACAAAAATACACAATATATGTATTGCGTATAATGATTAAATCAGGTATACACAATTAGAGAAAAAGGTAAAATCGTCGTCTTAGTGACTCCTCTAAAGTGGTTCTATATTTTTTTTAGGAGATAAAGTATGAGAGATATTTGCTCTGGAACAGTAATCCTTTATAGGAGGGAGGTTAGATCCTTAATGAGGTATTTTGTAAAGTAACCATGAAGATCGATATACACAATGATGGTAGATATAAATAATGATATTAGAGAAATGAAGGTATAGTATTCATTTGATTTTTTTGGATTCTACCCGTCCAAACGATCTAATACCATATGG